>JAQFVV010000241.1:307500-407500 GCA_028023455.1 Epiperipatus broadwayi | reverse complement strand
TGCAATTGAAAGAGATGCACAGGAGAGAGCAGAAGAAAGAAAAAAGAGGCAGGCGAAAGTAAAAGTTTTAAAAAGAAAAGGAAACAAGGAATTTCACGCAGGGAATTATGAAAAAGCTATTGAATATTACACTGAGGTAAAAACAAAATTTAACATTTAATTTTTGATTTTTTGTAGAGAGATAACCCTTTATTTATGATTATCAAATATTTAATTCTTGTTTTAATGTATGTCAACTCATTAGCAAGTTGATAATCAGCTTTTGTTATTATATAAAATAATATATTGCAACAATCAAACATATGTTAGCCTGTAAATTTTTATTATATCTTAATTTACAAGTATATAAATGCTATATCACCTTCTTGGCAATTTACAGTCATTTCGATAAATATATTATAGTTATTTAACCATTTATTAGGGTAGCGAATAGTATACCAATGTTATTTCATAAGCCCAAGTAAATATCAATACATCTATTATTATAAATCCAGCCAGATTACACGCACGGACCATTAAATAAATGTGTCACATTACCAACAAGATGTCATATGACTTTTGTTTTTATAGCATCATCTGTAGCAAACATTTCTACTAATAGTTTCCAGATGGTAATGCTTAATAAACCCTTTTCTAGTGCTGTCCTATCTAATTATCGTCACTGATGAAATTCATAAGCTAGAAACTAGTCAGGAGATATTTAGATGGGACAGTTCTAGATAACATTTTATTAGGCACTGCCAACATCCACATATATTGATTACAAAGGCTAACACTAGATGGCCCAAAATAGTGAGACTAGAAGAATTGGCTGAATATATATATATATATTTGATGCTTTGCTCAATATTACTTTCCTTTGAGCTAATAAATATAGACATCAGAAAAAGGAAAATATTCCCATGATGCATTTCTAATAAACTAACTTCTTCAGTTGGCCCAGAGTATCAACTCTTAAATGTCTTCATCATTGTTCATTATATGCAATTCCTCTATAAACTTAATACAAATCTACATTTTTTTTACATAAGTATATTAACGTTATTGATAACTATTTATTAGGCTAAAGTTAGTTAATATTAATATTAAGACAAATACAAACTTCGTCTGTCATTAAATATATATAAGAATTGTACACCTGGATATTAAATAGTAGCAAAATATAATGTATAAATAATGAATGATACGAGAGTTTGATGACCTGGAGCCAAGTTATGAAGCTAATTAAATCGATATTCATCTAGTGATCAATTACCTAATTGTGATGTCTTTATTCATTTACTTGAAGGAGAATAATATTAGGATATTTAAATAATATACATATATATATATATATTAAATCATACGCGTACGTAGTTACTTTGTTATCATATATGAATCATATCACTATAAGCCAATGATTAAAATTAATTAATAAAATGTGAGCAATTTGTTGTCAAATTCCTCTCAACTACAACTTCTTAGTAAATACTCTGTGCCGATGATATATATCAGAATCATCGGCAATCTACTATTCAATCGGTCAATATTTACATGATTGGATGGCAATCTGGCCCCTAGGTTTAGACCTCATCTCTCTATTCCCCAGGGGTCCCCACTTAGCACTCTATGCTTTGTCACATATATCAATCCTTTGTTGAAAGAGATTGAGCATTGCCTGCCTGGAATCTACGTTCCTGCTTTGAGGGAGTGGATCATCACATCTCCTATGTGGATGATGTTACTGTCTTCCTTCCCTCCAAGAAGCACTTACCTCATCTTCAACAAATCCTTGATAAATATGCGTCGAATTCAATCTCCGCTTAAACTATGTTAAGTCGTCTATTTGGAAGATCAATACAGGGGCCACAATCCCCTCTAAGTATACCTCAAAGCCTCAATTAGTAAATGAAAATCCAAATGTTTGAGGTTAACATCAGATTTCTGTTCTAGGCCAGTAGTTATGACCTTCCTAGGTTGCATAAAAATTATTGGGATCACAAAAGTTTTAAGAAATTCATTTAAATTTTAATGCTAAGTTTTTTTTTGAAAGAATATAATAAATTGTTTATGCACGTTTGATTTTTTTTGTAAATATATTTTGTTTCAAAAACTATTAATCGCATGTGTTTAATATTAAAATATTCGGAAATATATATTTGTATATTAATTAAAAGTATTATTATTTTAGGCGTAGTAAAAAGTAATAATGGCTAATTTCAAAGTTTCGTGAGGAAAGAGTCGCAAATGTAAAAAGGTTGCATATCATTATGTTAGTCTATTAATCAATTAGTGAAAATAATACTCCTTGTGATTAAAATTTATAATAATGGCTGTATTGAGCTTTGACTGAGTTTGAAACCTGTGTCGGATTAATATTTAATGTAACCCATAATCTAATAAGTAATTATTAGCGTTTCCGGTACCGAAGAGTTTCTCTAAAACCGGCATTTCGGTACTTATAAACCGGAAATACCGGTATTTTCGGTATTCAAAAGAAGTATTTAACAAAGTTTAAAGTCATAAACAAAACATGAAAAACATAAGTAAAAAGCAAAACATTCTTTAATTCATTTTTCAAAAAACTGAATTAAAAGAAATTAACAAAAAAAAAAAAAAGATAAAAGGTATAATAAAATCTAGTTAAATATTATTTTTGTTTTAAAAAAATAGGCTTTTAAAAAGCGTATATTATTGACGCTATTCTTCCGAAAACATTGACCGATTTTTTGATAGAAAAAATGCAGATAGCAGATATTTTCAAAAGGGCATCTGATTACATTTTGGGTAGCGACAGAATAAAGAAGAAGAAAACATACAGTATAGATGTTCCTGAGGAAGAAAACTAAAGCATTTTTTTTTGTAAAAAAATAACGTTTGTGTTCATCTCCAACTCTATTTAGTGAAGATAGAGTTGTTCTGCACTGCTCTAATTATGCGATTTTGAATATGAAATATTTGTTGATCAATACATGGAAAAAATGTCATAGAATCGAATCTGATAAAAGTTGAAAAGTATACGGGTAATCAACATATTTCATGGTAATTTTACTTCAAATTTTGACGAAAATGGCTAACGGTAATAGAAAATTACGATAGACGATAATTTTTTAAGCACATATTTTTTAGCTTAAATTTTTTGTTACATTTCAAAGCACACACGCACACACACACACAAATAAAATTAAAAAATAATACCGTTTATAAAACGAAATTATTCTGGTAAGAGTTTTTTAAAATATTTTGAATCTGGTGTAAAATATAATCAATATCGAAATTACCAGTTTTATTGATTCGATATTTTTCAGTATTTCGGGATTGAATTTTCTTCTGTAATACCAGGATGCCGGTGTCAGTAGTACCAGTATTGGAAATCCTAGTCGTTATTGATAACATACAGTATATTTATCATTCTTAAGCTGTGGAAGAAGAAGAAGAAGAAGAAGAAGTTGTAATAAAATGTGAGTAAGTAAAGAATGATGATATATCAATACATATTGAAGATATATATTTGACAAAATTTGATGGCATGGACAACTGATGAAGATAATTCTGCAGAATTGCATCTTGGAGGCATTTGCCATCTTTTGATGTCTTTATTAATTTGTTAGAAGAAAAGTAATTCTTAGCAAACAAATTTAAAGAGTGTATATATAAGTTATTATATGAACTGTGTGTAGATATTAAAAATAAGTAATATCTACTTTTATGTATGTGGTGCACTATCCCAGCATTCAACAAAATAATTGATTTGAATTATGATCATTTATCCCTTAAATTTTTTTTTCTACAAATGCCATTATTTGGAATTTATTTTTACCAGATCATCACTAAAAAAAAATTGAATGGTTTTGAAATTAACATATCATCTTTATATTTTAAAAATTCTTCAGGTATGATTTCCAAAAAATGTTTTCAATTTATTAATTCTTCAATATCAATTGATGAAATTCACTATTTTAATTTTGTTTATTGATTTTTATAAAATGCTATATTTAATATTATTCTGCTAAATTTAGTATTATCCTATCAAGTCACTAACAATAAGATCATTGTTATGAAACTTATAAGAACTTGCCTTTTCAGTGGATGCAAGACTCCTGAACATTATCTTTAAAAGAATATAATCCTTAGTAAAATAAGCTTGAAAAATCCAAATTGACACTTTTAGTGTTTATTGCCTGTTGAAATTTAGCTTAAATACTGATTGCCTCTAAATAATGAAAATCGTATTTTATATGTTTGAAGTAGAATGTTTTTTTTAATGTAACTACCATTTTTACATGGTTGGACATTAGTCTATAATCTTTAAACAACATACACCTTTCAGTGTTTAACTTATTCTGAAGTTCTTTTATATTCTGACTCCTAAATGTAAAATAATCCTTGAGATGCCATTGATGTGAATGTAGATGCTTACAAGTTTCTTTATAATAATTTTTCTTAGGATATATATGATAATCCATGTATTGTAAAAAAATTAAATAAAAATATACTACTTAAAATAAATAATGAAGTTATACTAATCTAGAAAGATTATAATTTATTAGAAAATTTTACAGCTTAACACTGCTTTCAATTAGATCAGTCATATTCACAAACCAGATCACCGGGTGGTCATATTCATAATTCTATGAATATGACTGATCTGGTTGAAAGCAGGGCTAAGCTGTAAATTTTTCTAATAAATTATAAACTTTCCAGATTAAGGTAACTCCACTTTTTATTTTATATTCAAATTAAGTAAAGAAGTAATCAAATTGAGTTATAATAGATTACTTAAGTTAACAGAACCAACATTATTACTTTCAATAACTTTGGGCCAATTCTTACTATTAATAACATTATATACAATGAAGACTTCAAGAAAAAAAAACAAATTAGTGTTATTTTGGTATTGAAATAATAGCACCATCTAGTTAACAATAAATTCTTTTTTTCTTCATTCTTTATTCATCTAATAGTGGAGGAGACACTCTAATGAAATAGCAACAAATGAATGGCGTAAGATTATTTTTAAACTAATTCACAGAACAATTAAGACCATAAATATTACTAATATAAATGCATATTACATTCGCAAAAAATTATTTAATATGCAAATAATTCTCATGTTTTCTTATGGCAAAGTCATGCTTTTGCCAGATGGAAGTTTATGCAATTGATTCTTTAGAAATCAGGTTTAAAAATTACATTAGTAACATTTTACTTGATTGTTTTGTGAAAAGATTTATATTATCAGTATTACATATTTAAGATGCCATGAAATTATTTACAAGCTTGTTAAAGTTATTTGAATGTCATCTGAATTAATAATTTTTGAAACTAAGTTGACTCAATTAATCTAAAACAAGCAAAAAAAAAAAAAAACCCTGCATGTTAATAAGTTTCAACCTTTTTGAGTATCAATGTTTGATTTACTACTCTGTAATAAACTGGAAATCATAGAAAAGTGGTCAAGTCTATTTTTAATCATAGAAATAGATTGGCATTGATATACTACATGTTGGACAGTCTTTGCAAATTCATTTAAATGAATTTTTGGGGGATCAGGTCTGAAAATTATCTTAATAGTGTTCTTAGAGTTTATTGTATTATCAACATTTAAATATTCAAAAACCATAAAATTATTGACTACTTTTATTTTTAATATCATGAATATTTCAATCCTAGGAATTTCTATAATGAAAAATACTAAATTAGTAATTTTTATTAGTCATTCATTAGACTGGAAATCATCCACATAAGAATAATATTTCTGTAGTGTAATTTTCACTACTGGTTTCTCTCTGTTTACATCTTCTTGTGAAGAGATGTAATTATAAACATGTCACCAAAGATATGAAAAAGATGTGTGATCCCCATGATTTCATAGAAAATCCAATGGACTATTCAAATTTGCACTTCAACAAAACTTTTAAGCTTCTATCTCTTCCGTTAAACTATTTCTATGGATGACCATTTATCTAAAATTAGATATACCAATCTGAAACCATAATAGTTATTTATTTACAGATATTTTCTCTGGCATGTCATGGAAGGATTATGTTAAGAAAATTTTGCTCATTCCATGTATCTTTATTAAAAAATAAAATTACATTTACCTTCATTGTTACCTCCTGCCTTGTCACCAATACCTCATTTGTACCACAATCAAACTTCTGCTTCAATGGATGATCTACTAGAGATTTTGTCTTAGCCATAATATTAAAGTTAAAACTATTTATAGACTGCCTTCTTTGAATTCATCCATTTGTTTGTATGGAAGAATACTAATAATAGGAGTTTTTCAGATGTAGAATCATTTAAAAAGTTGAAACTATTGTTTTAAATTTAGTCATAGAATGCTGACTATTGACTATAATGCCTTATGGCTAGTCCCCACCTTTCTAGCTTATCATTTCTTTTTCAATATTGAAGACTCATTAACTAAGGGCAGAAAAGTAAAAACACAAAAGATTAGAGTGAGAATTGTTTTAAGATGTTTAAAAATAAATGAATATATACACAGAAAGGAGTGACTGAAATTATTTAAAGTTTGATGATGACATATCTCTACAGTAGGTTAAAAAAATCAAAGGCTCTAAGGTAAAAAAATCACAGAGAAGAGACAGGAAAAACTATGTAGTGGAAAGAATAACTAATCTTTAGTGATGAAAAATTTTATCTTTCAGTACAATTGAAGCTATTATTTCTTGGGTATTAATTGTCTGGCCTTTGTAAATGTTGTTGGTGGCTGAAGTTCAGCAGTTCAGTGTATTGCTGGATTTATTAACATGTAACCAGTAATGAATAGAAATATACTTAGAAGCATATATATATAATTTAGGGACCAGACTCTATTAAGACTTATAATTTTTTTTCATAAAGCTAGATAATAACCAATCAAATTAAATATTCAGTATTGGTTTTTAGATATATAGTAAGATAATGATGTCAATTCTGAAAGGTTCAATGGAATTTTCCATGTATTTTTCTAACTAGAATTCATGTATGATGTCACCAGATGAGCAACCAATTAAAAATTGAAAATTTCAAGTTGAAATCACACCATCTTATAAAAACTATGATGATTACATCACTGAAATGTAATAAATTAAAAGCAATACTAACACTGCATATTTGGAGAAAATGTTGAAAATATTGATGCAATTTTAATGGATGCTAAACACTCTTATTAAAAACCACTGTTATATTTAAAATACTATTTCACTATTATTGTGGGATATATTTAAAATTACATTTAAAAGTGATTCTTATTTATAGTTATATACATTTTCATAAGTCTTTAATAAATATGTGGGCACATTACAATTAAAACTGTATTTATTAATTAAAAAAATATATGTTTTCTTTCATAGGGTCTGAGTTTAATAAAAGATGATACAGTACTTTATACAAACAGAGCTCAAGCATTAATAAATATTAAACGTTATCACGAAGCAATCAATGACTGTGATAGGGCTTTAATTGTAAGTTTTATATATTGTTATTAAATTCTATTTGCATGTTATATACTTATAAATTTTTGATTAGTAGTCACATTTATTGTTAATAACTATAATCTTTATGATTGCCTAGAGTTTGAATTAATAAATCACTTTTAAAATTCATGTTAAAAATTTATTAACAAATATTTTATTTATGATTATAAAATTAACATTAATACAGAAATATAAACTTAATACTAAATAGGATTCAGGTGTAAAGAATTTGAAACTTTCAAATACATCTTCATTTCAGACAGCAACTTAACTGGTTCCCCTGAATGCTACACAAAATACATCATATTTAAAAAAAAAAGCAATAATAATGAGTTTCTACAATAAAAAATTAACTCTTTATCTTGAGTTCAAAATATAGCTCAAAGAAATACAGCTTCAAATTGGAAAACGTGTTGATTAATGAGCAAACATTTTAATTAAGGTTACCTATGGATAAACATGTTATATAAAAACATTTAAGGATTTTTTGTCTTTTAAGTTATAATTTTTTCATTGACAGACTACCATTTTGCTTCTTACAAAGGCAGATACTTTCTGAATCTCACTTCGTTAAATTAAAATGAAGCATAAAGAAAAACAAATAATTTAACATATATATTTAAAGATTTATTTTTGGACCACCAACGAATAAAACTTTGTTGCAATATTGTTAACTTTTGTTTGTTTAACCAACAGTTTATATATTTATTTATTTGACACAAATGCAGTTAAAATTGAAACAAAAAGAGATAAAATAACATAATATATAGTTAATTACTGTATTTTTTATTTTTGATATTACTGTATTTTTTTGCCTTTGAAATAAAAGCCACCATTATCTTGAATATGTCAGAAGCAAATTATGATATTACTGATTTACAATTGAGCAAATAATGATCTTTTAAACCCAAGTTTGGCAACCTTTCATCATATAATGTTGATTATAAACTACATAATGCACAAAAACACCCCTTCCCTCTCTCAAAATACAATTGTAATGATTATAAACAGAAAATAAATATTTTACGCATGCACTGTACTGTTATATTAAATCAACATTTTGTTGAATGTGATGAAACTCTCAATTCAAAATACAAAATAGAGACTATGAAAAGATAAGAGTGACCATCTTATTTTTGTACCTTAATTTAACTGTATAGGCCAATCTTAAGTATTTTGGAATGAGAGTGTAAAGATTTCATATCCTTCACATTACTTCCATTTTTTTATTACACATATTAATACTTGAAAAATTTTAATATTTACTGGATGTTAAATATTCAGAGACAATTAATGTAATTGATTAATAGATTTATTAGTGCAATTTCAAACTGTAATTTTAAACAGAAGATAATCATCTCTTTACACATATGCTATAATATTATATTAAATCAACATTGTTTTTATTAATTGCGGGGAAACTCTCAATCCAAGGCATCAGATAGAGACTTTGAAGAGAAAAGAGTGACTGTCTTATCTTTTTTCATGAGTATTAATATGTGTAATAAAGAAATGGAAGTAAACTAATGAACATAAAATGTATACACTCATTCCAAGTTGCTTAAAAGTGACCAATATAATTGAATTTAGGTATAAAGATAAGACAAACATTCTTATCTTTCCACAGCCTCTATCTTATGCCTTGGATTGAGAGTTTTCTCACATTCAGCAAAAACTATGTTGGTTTAATACACATGTATACAGAGTAGATTATCTTCTATTAAAATTATAGTTTGAAACTGCACTAATAAATATATTAGGCAATTATATTAATTCTATTATTCCTGAATATTAACATGCAGTAAATATTAAAATTTCATGAGTGTTACTATATGTAATAAAGAATATAGAAATCAAGTGAAGAATATAAAATCTTTATTCACTTGTTCCAAGTTACTTAAGATTGGCCTATATAATTGAATTTAGGGACAAGGATAAGATGGCTGCAATTATCTTTTCAAAGACTTTATCTTGTGTCTTGGAGTTTCCTCCCTTCAACAAAAACAATGTTGATAGTACAGTGCATTTATAAATAGCTGACTACCTGCTATTTAAAATTACAGTTTGAAACGGTTCTAGTAAATTTATTAGTCAATTACATTAATTATGATGATTGCATTTTTTGCTGCAGGCAAAATAATGTTTATACAAATTTTAATCCCAAATTGTTTGAGTGAAGATGTTTTAAGTAATGTAAACATTTTAAAATTTATTATTAACACACTATATTACTGTATGTAATCAAAGT
The DNA here is from genome assembly GCA_028023455.1 of Epiperipatus broadwayi. Classification (NCBI taxonomy): domain Eukaryota; kingdom Metazoa; phylum Onychophora; class Udeonychophora; order Euonychophora; family Peripatidae; genus Epiperipatus; species Epiperipatus broadwayi. The sequence goes on along the minus strand of JAQFVV010000241.1, from coordinate 397,789 downwards.
CCATTTTTGATTATATATTATACTGAATAAAATTTGCACTGTTTGCTTTTATAGCTGTCAATAATGAAAACTTTAGTCAAGCATTGTTAGCTGAGAGGTCATCACAGCCGCCTCGCAAGCAAGTAATTGGTTGCAGACGGTTGTGGGTTCTTGTCCTGGCCGATGCTATGACATATGAAAAAAAAAATAATGAAAACTTTAGTTGAGTATGTTATAAATGAAGGCAGTGATTGTCTTGTAAGAATACTGTATAAAAATTAGATAAGTAAATTAATGATATTTAAATTCTGTCATCTAAACATAATATTGTATACTGAATAATGAATAAACTATTATGTATTAATTGTACATTTTAAGTAAAAAAAACATCATTTTATTCTTGGATGACATAGCTTTCATGACATCACTATCCTATGATGTCAGCAACCTTACAAAATGACCACTGTTTTTAAAATACAGTTTTGTTGTTTTAAGGTTCATTATAGTGAATACTGAATTATAAATCAAAATAGTGAGTAAAAATTGATGATGATTGCTTTTGGTGAATACTTGTATGAAGTTCTATTATATTCCAGGATAAATGCTGGAAGTAATTTAAAGATCATAATAGATGTAAAGGAGTTACTAGATAATTTTAACGTGATAATTCGTTTCAGCATGAATAATGTGATAATCAGAAAGTAGTTGTGAAAGTCAGATAACAATCTGATCTTATGTTAATACTCAGCCAAAATTTACATAATTGTACAGGGAAGTTATAAACCACACTTTATCTAAGTACATGACTTCGATTATATTATTATCCAAAGAAAAGTATAAACAAACAAAAATATAAATAAACAAATAAAAAAAAAACATTAAAGTTTGCAAATTCTATGATATTTCAGCAGCCATTTTCTTTTTGCCGAATGTCATATGCAACCATGTTTAAAATAGTAAAATTTGTACATAAACTTTACAATATACCAGTGGACATTTTGATATCACAGAGTTCTGCACATGATTATATATCTCGATAAAATTTCATTGGTTAATAGTGAAATTACATATATTTTATTCTTCCTTTATTAACCTTTCTGAATTTGATGTGCAGTATTTTGCATAATAAAATATTTTCTGAACATAATGATAAAAATACTACAAAATTTTAGAACATATTAAAAGTTGAAAACTGGCTTACAAACAACAAAACAATTAGAGATCCTAGTTTTTTGATAGCAAGATGACTGTTATGTTTTTATAAAAGAACAAATTTTTGAAAAAAATAAATGTATTTAGTAGTGACAAAAGTCAGACACATCACTATTTACTTTATTTTAAAAATAAAAATATGATAATTAATTCTTTTTCTTATTTTTATCGCTTTAGTGAATACAAGAATGAACACACATAAAATATTGTAGTTAGTTCTTTTTCTTATTCTCAATGATTGCTGAGTTAACACATCCTCATTAATATATGTTATTATTAATATTTAAAATTTTGTTTACAATATAAACTTAATTTGTTATGCATTCTATACATATAAAAAGTGTCATGTTATATATATAAGATTTCTGAAAAATTCTGTACACTTGCATTTCAATAAACAGTACTTATTGCTCTTTAATCATTGTTTAACAATATAGCGTGAGGTATTATACATTGTGTATATGTTTGTACATAAGAGGGGGCATGGAATAAAATATAGCATACTTTGCAGCTCTCCTGCATATCAGCAAAGATAGAAGTTACTGTTGTCATATAATCTAGTAGTGTCCATATATAATTACACATTTATATCTGTATGGGTCATCATTCATGTCTTTAACTTCAATATCTATGATTAATTTTGTTCAAATATATATATAATAAAAAATTGGAAAGTAATAAAATGAATTTTTTAAATTTATTTTTTTATCAGTTATGCTGGTATTATAAAATTTTCAGTAAAAACTTGCATTTGTAATTTAACCCTTTAATTGTCTTTTTTAACATGTTCATGGACTTTATTTGCTCATTTTTTTGTAATCTTTTTTCTATTATATTTTTTAAAGAAAAAAAAACTTATTCCTTATTCATCAAATTTTTATACTTTTCACAAATTATATTAGTAGCATAAGTACAAAAAAATAAGAATAAATATTAAAATAATACATTAACCCTTTAATAAAAGAATAATAATAAGTAGAAACAATCCTAAGCAAACAATTACAAGAAAAATTTTTATTTCAACTTTTAGACAAACAAAATGTTTATAATGAAAGATCAGCTTATTATACTTGAAATCTGTATTTGTAAAACATATCTTATTAAAGACTAAGTTCATATAAAAAAAAACACATATGGAGGAGATTCAGAAGAGCACCAGAATTAATCCTTGGACCTCCCAATCCCAAGTCAGATGTTCTACCAACTATGCCACCCCATGCAGGGTATTTCATGTAGTGTAAATATGTTTCATAATATTTAACATTAACTTTCTGACTAGAAAAATAATGATAAATAACAAAGTTATGTATAGCAGGCATTTTTAGTTATTACATTTTTATCTGATTAATATTTTAATTAAAAAAATACATTTAAAGAGAAAGCAAATATAAACACCATATACTTATTAAGAAACAGATATTTAATTATTATAAAAATAATAATCAGATAAAAGCAAATCATTCACTAGAGTGATTTATTTCTCTTTCTTGAATTATTGATCATTGAAGATATATAGGTACTACACCATTAGACTTTTAAATGTCAAATTTTAAGGCAACATTCTAACCAAGTGAGCTATTCTGTCAAAAATGAATAGGAAGATTTATTGTTATTTAGTCTATAATTACTTGTCCATTTACAAAAATGAAAGTGTATAGTATTTTGTTTATTAATAAAGAATGACAATACTTTAAAAATCCAAAAAGTCTTAAATATTTAAAGATCCTCTAAAACCAAACCAATCAGTTGCCTTATTTCTTTTTGAGACATGGAAATTCTAAATATAAATGGGGAAAATGATGCATTTGAAATATTATTAGAGAAAGCTTGCAATTTCTTCAATCATATACAAGATTGATACATTTATTAAAAAATAACTTAATATTATTTAATAGAAGATGCATATGTTACATATTAAAGGCACATACAAAAAATCCAAAATTGTAGAAAATTTTGGTATTAAAAAAAAGAAAGCTTATTTATTATCACATGTTTTTTTTTTCAATGCAGTATTTTGTTCAGGTTAATCAGATACACTGTCACAGGTTCAATGAAAGGTGACATATAGGCCAAAAATCTGAAGTATGGAAGAGAACAATGGAGTGAATTTATAATGCTGTTTGCTATATCTTCTGAGAGTTATATATTATGAGGATGATGATGTTTTTGAAAATTTACTTATATTAAAATTTAAAAAATGTGTTTCACTCAAGCAAAATATTTTAATTATAACTAACTATTTACTTATGGCATTAATAGCAAGTATTTTCTTATTTTTATTTTGATACAAAAGTAATTTTTATTTTAAAATTATCATTTAATTTTCAAAGTCAAATGATGTTCAACATTCTTTTATCACTCAAAATCAGAGGCAGAACACATTGTTTATTTATTTTCTCTGTTGTTAATATAAAAATAAATAAATAAATGTTTGGTGGAATTTAGAAATAGTATTTTGAAAGGGTTTTTTTTTTACATTACAGGTTTATTGAAAATGTAAATATAAAACCAGTTTTACTATCTGAATGTAGATATTTATTGTTATTGCTGTGATTAATAATTTCAATAAGAGATTTTTTAAATTTTATAATCAACAATTGCATACCCTTTGAAAGGAACCATGTGCATCTCATTCTAATTTGTATTATTACACAAATCACAACAAAAAATAAAGATCTTATTGTATACAGAAAATATATGGAGTTAATTTGCATTTATTCAGTCTTCATGAAAAGGAAACTGGAAAGTATCGGTGAAGAAAATATGGAATTTATGTGGATGCTGAACTTATATATTGATGATGATGATGATTTTTACTTTGACAAAGATGATGTTTTTATAATGACTCACTGCAAATAGTTTAATCATATTATTTACTTTTAGGTAAACTATATTCTTATCATCATCATTATTCTATGGTCATAGTAGGACAATTCTAACACTATAAAAACAAAACAAAGATAGATAATTAATTAAAAAATATTTAAAAAAAGACAAGTCAGAATGGGTACCCTTGTGATCAAAAGAATGTGATTGTTTGCACATGAGATCTTATTGTTGTCACAGTGATTGCTAGCATTAGTAGCACATAATTGAAGATCGGTATTAAGTTGAGAAAAAAAATCCAATAATGAGAGAAAGAATAATGCTGAATTAATTCAAACATAAATATTAATTACAATCATTAATGAATCATGTTAATTGGTTAAGAAAAAAACCCATTCACTCTTTATTCAATATTATGTATTACTTCCTGTACTCGTAATGCTTTAAAATTTTAAGTCTTTATTAGTAAGGTGTTTTTCTATTTTAGTGTTTATTGTAATGATAAGTATAATTTTCTTTTTTCCTTTTTATTTATTTAACAAAATATTAAATACAACAACAACAACAACAAAAGAGCCACGAAATTTTCGGGAGTTGTAAAACATGCTTTTCAGTACATCATTTAACATATGACTTTTGTTCATATTCATTTATGTTTAAAACATTAGTAGAACTTTATATACATAGTAGTGCTATCCAATGCAAGCCATAAAATTACAATTATATTTACATATTTATTAAACATTAGTTTTATGTTAATTTATTTAGATGTATATGCATGTACATACTACACAAGAGTGATTTAGTCGGCCTTCCCATTTTAAATTTAAAATTATAATAGTAAATCTATCATGTATTAAAGTTATAATTTTAATTATTTTAGATTGTAGAGTTGCTATTTAACTACAACAAATGTATTTTCGTTTCAATATTTGTCACAAGAGGACGCACACAGACGATTCCAATTTTCATTTATCTACAACGGCAAAGTATTTTGGAAATCCTCATCCTAACTGTCGTCGTCGCCTTTCGCGTTACAGTTTTAGTCTTTGAAATTCAGGCATATGTACTCAGCTGTACTTTTTATTTTTAGTTGCACTGACAATCAGTTGTTTTTATTTTATCAGTGTTACTACAGTTGAAATTAGATATTTTAAATATAAAAACTGATATAATATTTAGATTACTTTAGAATGATGAATCATTCCAAAATTTAATCGATAAAAAAAGAATATTAAGAAAATGTTCTCTAATAACACATTTCCCCGTATTTTGACTTAATTCTGCGATTTTTTTTATTACTAAAAATGAAGTTTCTGAAAATGTAACAATGAGCAGTTTACTAATTTTCTTTTAAATCATTGCTTAAAAAAGAAAAAAAAATATAATCACCTGATAGATTAAAATGTATTAGTTACTGTCACACCAATATTTTTAAAATAAACATTCATTAAAATCAGATATATATATATATTTTAGTTATAAATATGTAAGTTTTATAAATGGAATTTGAATTAACAAATTTTACTTTAAGTTCACCCTCTCCGTCCAGCAAAATCCAATTTAGATAACTTATGTCATAAATTTGCGATGGCATAGGTTTTGAACCCTAGTATACAATATTTGGATAGATTTCTGTGCGGAAGTGAGTTTACCCTCATATGCAAATGTTATATTTCCGCGTTTTGTGCATTTATTTCATTTCGTTTTTTATTTATTAGTCAACTATCTATCAGAAAAAAATATTTGTTCTCAATTTAAAAGAACAAGTCTATATTAGAAAGAAATGGATGTGAAATAGATAGAAACATGTATTAGTAAAATAATATTTAAAACAGAAAAATAAGAGTTGCGCAGGCAAATCAATATGGGAAGAGGACATATAATAGATGTATATGGAATACACATAATAAAGAAATTATATATAATAGACTATAAATTAGTGTTAGTGGTTGAAATAAAAAAGCACAAAACTAAAGATATAGGGGAATTTAAAACTAGTATGTTTCAAACATCAGAGTAAAATGGATATATTGTATTAAGAAAAAGTAAAAAATAAATAATCGAGAAATAATATACGATTTTTTTTAGAAGTGTAGAAAATATGAAAAAAGATACCAAATAATATTACAGATTACAGGGAAAGTAACATGACATATATAAGTAATAATAAAGGTTAGGAATCAAATGTGTATATAATAAAAATACTTATAAAAGAGATATTTGTGTAAGAAATATAAACAAGAAGGAGAATATATATGTAAAGTAAAAAAAAAGCAACGAAAATTAAAAAGACAAAAAAAACAACAACCCTTAAGTGGTAAAATTAGCAAAGCTGAATAGTACTTTATTAATAGTTATTTTAGGTATAGGAAATCCAGAATGGTTTGGTGCAATTGTTTGTTGATATACTTACAACATTTAGTAAATGAAAATTGAGGAATATATATATTGTAACAGTACAGAACAGATATAGTTGAGGTGATGAGAGTCATCATTATACAAAGCAATAAAAGCATCCTGATTTTACTGAGCATAGAAAATAAGCAAAGAATCAAGCCTGCTATCAAATACAAGTAATAGTATAACTAAAAATAACTGTAATCACCAACAATAAACACCAAGAATCAATAGTCAGTCCTTTGTGATTGGATTTAAAGGGGTATGCTATAAAATATTAGTTAATTATCATTTTGCCAATATCAAACTTAGAACATATAACAATAATCACAATATTTCATCTGCATGCACATATATAAGGACTAAAATAATTGTAAATGTAATCTTATATTAAATGATCTGTGATTATTATATCATTGCTGATCATCACCAATGTTCTGAGGCATTGAGTGAGTTCTGATCTTTTCCTTAACATTGTTCTTTATCTATTATTTTCAATTTTGTCACTGACAGCATATAAGTTTGTATTGAATTATTTTTAATCTTACACAAAACGAATGTAAACTTTTAAAATAATAATATACAAAATAAACCTATCATCAGTTCCCTTTCATGCAACCTTTTACTGTTGACTATTACCTCTAATCTGCCTTCCTTAAACCTGACTGTCTTAATTTCTTTTTTTACCTATTCCTCTTACTTTATTCCCTGTTTCTACCCAGTTAGTATGACCAATTTTCTTATTCATTTTTTTTCACACACACACACATACACACATATATATATATGTATATACTTATAATAAAGTTCACTGTCTTAATTTCTTTTTTTACCTATTCCTCTTACTTTATTCTCTGTTTCTACCCAGTTAGTATGACCAATTTTCTTATTCATTTTTCACACACACACACACACACACACACATATATATATAATAAAGTTCATATTTCAAAGTATGTACTTCAGATTTTTTTTAAAGATCAGACTGGTATGTAACTACTAAAAGCATGAATAGTCCACCTGTAATCCAGGGTAAATAAAAATTCAATGACTGGACAATAGATACATAATGCAGCATAAACAGAAAAGAAAAACTATTCAATTTAAGCATTAATAAGTTACCTAAAATCCTTCAACATAAAATGCTAATAAAATATCTGAAATCTTTAAGCTTTGCTCATGGAGTTGCCGAGACTTAGAGGCTGATTTTAATAAAATATAAACATTTGGGATACCTTGAAAGTCAAGCCTTGCAGTTTTGAATCATAAAAGCTAAAAAGGTTACGCATTACTCTGTTTTAGAGTTAGAAGTTGATAAATATGAAAACGTAAAAGTGAATTGGTGCAGTGCCTGTGATCATCAAGCTAATGATCAAATCATTCATCTATCACTAGTAACAGCAAATGTAGTTAAACAAGCTTCAATAGCCAAAACATTTAATTTCCAAAAATATTGTTTCTGTTCTACTTTATATATGAGCATATTTTTTACTTTGTTAAAAGGGTATGGGGTCATCATCATTTAAAAAAAAAGTGAAAGGAGGTGCAAATTAAAATTATTTTCTTTATTATGAAATACTTTTTTAAAAATTGGATATTGTAAGGAAATAGTTCATTTAAATTAAAAGGTAATTAATTAGGGTAAGAGAATAATATGTATATATATATTTTAAAATTATATGCATTGCATGAATAAAGTTTTTTTTCTCATGTGTCATAGCATCAGATGGGAAATGAACCCGCTAACCTGGGACAACTGCTTGTAAAGCAGCTGTTGCTGACCTCTCGACTACCAATGCTCGACGAATAGAGCTAATCATTATTATTAACTTTTATCACATTATCATTTTCTCACTTCTTTATCTTATTGTTTATTGGTTAACTATATTACATAATTTCTGAAATTATTTTTGTTCCATCTCTTTATTCTTGTAACTATTTGTTCTGTGAATCATGCTTTATGAAATGTGTAATTCATCTCAGTGTAATTATTTAATAATAAAATGAATTGAATATGTATATTTTCTCTTATTCATAATTCCTAGAGTTCTTTTGATTCCAAAGCTAATTTGGGCATAATGGTGCTTGCAATATGTATGTGTGGACATGTAGATGGTTCAGTGTAGAATTATTACCACAAAAGTCACTTTTAAAAGCACATGTTTGACTTTATACATTTCATAATTCATTTATTGATGATAGTGCATGCATGGTACCTGATGGCCCAGAATATTGACGTTGACTAGCATTGATATAATGATTCTAGCACTTTAAATATAGGGTTGTATTTATAATTGTTTTGAGCACTTAATTATGTGCATGCAAATTAATGTTGATAATTGCTTTTATATTATTGCCAAAGATTAGTATTGGCTAGATAATGATTGACCTAAGCTTTTATACTATATCTTGATCCAATTACTTTTATGGCCTCATTGTAATTAAACAAATTTTCAAACCAACATAGTTATTTAATTGACTGAGTTTGCAAAACATTTTAATTATTAAATTGCTTGAATTTTTATCTTTGTTTGAAATCTCATAGCTCAAAATAAGCTTAATCTTTTTTAATCTTATTTATAATCTAATTATTTACAACTTATTTTGCAATACATTCCATACATTCGTTACTTTAATCTTTGATAAGAGAAATAGTTCTAATATAGTTTATAATATTCATTAAGGCTGTAGCCTCAATCACATGCGTATAAAATGCGATAGTAGGGACCTCTACAGGTCTTTAAACCACAAGCTTACGCATTTTATACCCATGTGATTGAGGCTACAGCCTTAATGAATATTATTTACGTAATGAATGTGCGTTTAAATAACATTATAATTATAACATAGTTTATATAATTTATTAGTTTATCTTAAATTCAAACACTTTTAACAAATCCTTTACATTATTTATTATTTAAAGTGACATTTAACAATGTATTCCAAAATTTGAACATTACCTATTATTATTACATTTAACACTTTATTTAGAACGATTTGTTCTATTTTATATAATATTCTTTAAAATTTTTGAATATTATATTTATTCGCTATCCTCACAACAACAGAAAAACAGCTTGTTGCCATGTGGAAAATCACAAGACTATCAATGAAATGAATAAGACACATTCATTTCAATATATATATGTATGTGTGCATTTGTGATCAATGAAAAAGATCGTGGTTCAAATACGAATGTTGATATTTACAGCAAAATTAGATTTGATTATGAGAAATTACAATTTTTTTTTTTCATAAAATAAACACCATTATCAATCATCACTACAAAGAACAAAATCCATAAAGCTTACTAGACAAAATAAGTCTGTAAATACAATATGTGATACAAAAATCAGAAATCCCCAAATACACACATACAAAATAAACATGTAACAAAATAAAAGTTGAAAAACAGACGAAGTCTTTCTGTAATTCGAATAGCATAACATAATTGAAAAATGTAGGAATATGAACTTTAAATTACCACAATCAGATTATTTGTAAAAAAAAAAAAAAAAAGTCTAACGGCAAGAAAATATATTACGGAATTTTATATTGAATGTGAGCACATACACTTCTAAGACAGAGGAGCCTAAAAAAGATTGAAAAACAACAACAACTAATACAGAGACTTCAGACCACTCAAAAAGTATGAAGAGATGCATATTAGGAGAAACAAGAAGAGATCAAAAACGTAATATATGGATAAGAGAACAAACAGGTGTTACTGTTAACATTGAAAGAATTAAAAAACTGAAATGGAGTTGGGCTGAACATATTGCTAGAACAGATGATAATAGATAGACAATTGAAATTTTAAATTGGATTACAAAAGATTGTAAAAGATCTAGAAAGAGACCACATATGACATGGATGAATAAAATAAAAAAGTTTGCAGTGGGGATGTTAAAAAGAGAGGCTAGAGATAGGAAAAGATGGATTGAACTTGGAAAGACCTTCATCTGATAATTATTGAAATAATGATGGTAACATGATTTAACATGGAATGCTGATTAGAATGATAATACTGCAGACAAATAATATAAAGAATAAAAATACACTATGGATGGAATAAGAAAAATAAATGTTACTACAAAAAAATAATATTTACTTCTTTTAATAGTCGAATTTATATTAATCATGATTTTTGAAAAAAATATTGAACATTTTGGTCATAATTTATGATCATTATGAAGTATTATGTATTTTTATCTATCTATCTATCTATCTATCTATCTATCTATCTATCTATCTATCTATCTATCTATCTATCTATCTATCTATCTATCTATCTATCTATCTATCTATCTATCTATCTATCTATCTATCTATCTATCTATCTATCTATCTATCTATCTGTCTGTCTGTCTATCTGTCTACCTACCTACCTACATACCTACCTACCTACCTACCTACCTATCTATCTATCTATCTATCTATCTATCTATCTATCTATCTATCTATCTATCTATCTATCTATCTATCTATCTATCTATCTGTCTGTCTGTCTGTCTATTTGTCTACCTACCTACCTATCTATCTATCTATCTATCTATCTATCTATCTATCTATCTATCTATCTATCTATCTATCTATCTATCTATCTAACTATCTATCTATCTATCTATCTATCTATCTGTCTGTCTGTCTGTCTGTCTATCTGTCTACCTACCTACCTACATACCTACCTACCTACCTATCTATCTATCTATCTATCTATCTATCTATCTATCTATCTATCTATCTATCTATCTATCTATCTATCTATCTATCTATCTATCTATCTATCTGTCTGTCTGTCTGTCTGTCTGTCTATCTGTCTACCTACCTACCTACCTACCTACCTACCTACCTATCTATCTATCTATCTATCTATCTATCTATCTATCTATCTATCTATCTATCTATCTATCTATCTATCTATCTATCTATCTATCTATCTATCTATCTATCTATCTATCTATCTATCTATCTATCTATCTATCTATCTATCTATCTATCTATCTATCTATCTATCTATCTATCTATCTATCTATCTATCTATCTATCTATCTATCTATCTATCTATCTATCTATTTTTCTATCTTCATTCATAGGTCAGTTAATCTATTCATTTTTCTCTATCTATCTTTCTATATACTTATCTGTCTGCCTAACTATCTTTTTATTATCTATTTGTCCATCTATCTGATAAAAATGAAACAAATTAATTTGCAAAAATATATTATTGACTTCATATATTAATAAATGATATATTATTACTATAAAATTAATATGCATCTCATTATTCATAAATAAACATTATATGATTTTAATGGTATGATAGCTTGCTTACATTTTAGACATTTAGAATGAATAAAAAGACCTAAATGAATGAGAATATTTGCAAAATGAATGTGTCATATATATTATAATACTAATTGCCTAAAACATTGAACACCAAACGTAATAGTATAAAAATAAATATAAATTATTATAATCAAATCCCAACATTTAAGTCTTTAGTAGTACAAAATTCTTGTTGGCAGGTTCAATTAAAGTTACAAACTTTTGATTGGTCAATTACAATATCAGAAATGAAAAAATATATCTATGTTTTAAAACTATATGTGTTTTAGTTTAGTTTCTAAAATGTAAATTAATAACTCATAAGATTATTAAGATGAATGAAAGTTTTTTTAAAAAATAAATTTATATTTATAATTGATGGAAATAATCTATAGTGGTAAACATAAAATTATATTTGTTATCCAGTTATAAATTGAAGCTGTATTTTGATCTTTCTTTGTTATTTTTTACTTCATGTAAAAGTAAACATTTTCTACTAAAATCTGAATTCTTCTTCTAAAATAATTAATATTTCACACATATTTTGTGAAAAAATTCATAAATGTGTAAAAAAGATTCTAAAACATATGTTTTCATTTGAAAAATCAAAATAAAAAATTGAACTATTAAAATGTATTGACAGGTGATCTCTGGCAGAGAACAGAAGAAACAACCAATCAGCCCATTGAAAGGCAGTGCTTACATCATTGTTATATTGCTAAACTTAAATAATATTAATTTATTAGTTGTAAATAAATTCTAATGGTGGCAGCATCATTCAGTAAATTTTTCTTAATAAAATAACTATAAAATTGATAAAATAACATTATAAATAATGGTTTGAGAGTGAGGTAAAGCTGCATACAAAAATCACCATACAGTGCAGTTTATGGAAGACTGCCTAAAATGTTGAACACCCAATGTTATAATATAAATATAAATTATTATAATCAAACCTGAATGTTTAAAAGTGTCATTCACAGTAGGATTTACCTTTGATAATTGATCTTATACAGATTCTACCTGAATTGCCAAATATAATATTAATATGAAACATATAAAATACTTATATAATATTCTGGTTAAACTAATATTATAATATATGAATAAAAATATAGAGAGATTCTCAAGGTTTACATCAATATATAGTGTAATAATTTAACTACTAATGTCATGGAAAACTAGTTTAAAAAATATTAATATATACAATAATAAAAATAAAAAATATATAAGATTAAGAAGCAAATAAAATATTTTTTATTGAATAGTTTGCACCTGAATTAATTACCATTTTTCCTATTTTACCTATTATATTTCTTTACAAATGTATCTCTCATGTGTGTGAACAATACATTAAGAAAATCAAAAAGGAAATATACTAGCATAAATATTGCTAAATATCTAAAAATATATTTTACAAAATGTAATTAATATGTTTGATTTGTTTACTTCTTTATTATCACAATAAGCATAAAATCGTATTAATTAACACATGGAGAACTATTATTTTATTAAATGTTTATTAAATATACACTTTTATTAATATCACCCATAAATATTTATATATGAAATCTATTTTCTTTTAAATATAAATGAAGAAAACAAATATACTTTTATTTAAACATTTATCATTAAGAAAGGTATTGATTTTTTTGTTTACTATTTACTTTAACTTTTCATTTTGATAATGATATATATTTTTTGTGTACTAAAACAAACACATACATTCTTAAAACATAAAGAGTTTATAAAAGTATAATAACTTGTTATGTTTGCCTTTATACTCACAGAAAATGTCCATCAAATTATAACTGTCAAAATGATATTTATTGTGTTCATCAAAATTTTATGATTTACTTATATATTTCATATAAATATACACACAAAATAATGCCAAACTCTTTTAGAATTTTTGATAAATTCCACAATGTGTTCAGTTGTGTAAATAAACATTATATTAAATCCATATTATTATAACATTATTAGTGCTCTATAAACTTTTTCATTGTGATATGTTTTTTAAATTAACAGTAATAGTTGTTATCAGTTTTTTTCTTCCAATTATTCTTATGAAGTACATTATAGCACTTAAACTTTAATTTTTATCACAATGAGATAATCTTTTTAATATCCAATGTTATTTTATTTAGATTCTCAAAAAACATGCAGTCTTTTGATGACATGTTTATGGTCTTAGCCCATGATATCTATTTATTTAAAACTTTAAATAAGATTGATATACATATATAAATTTTTGTGTTGTTTAGCTATTGGGACAAAATTTGATAGAGAAAGAGAGTCTAATCCAATATCAGGGGTTTAAATAGTTTTATCCCAATGATGTTATACTTATATCATTATCCTAGATACTGTTTTTCAAATATCACCCATTTTCTTAGGTTTTTCTATTAAAAGTTAAATGTGTCCGCATATTCTTTCAAATACATTGGCCTTCCATGATATTAAACTATTTTTTTTAAAACTTTATAAAATAAATATTACAATATTCATCAAAATATAAAATTATAAAATTACAAACCAATTTTTCTTTAAAAAACTTGTTTTTTAATTATTATAACTATATGAATTTTTATTTCAAAAACAACGTTTCGACTATTTATTTCCTTATAGTCTTTTTCAAGCCACTAAAATATACAAAAAAAAAAAAAATAACAAAATAAATAAAATTAAAACATTATATAAATCTAATATACAATATAAAAAACATTACCTTTCTCTATTTAAAAAAAACTATAATTTAAACTTCTATTTAAACCACTCTGTTTAAATTATATTTAGATAAAATATCTTATCTTAAAACCAGTCTTATCATCTACAAAAATCAATTAGTTTTTTAAATTCCTTAATATAAAAAAATTTTTTTTTCTTTTTAAACTTACATTATAATTAATTATTGTTTCTAAAAGTTCTATTATTTGCAAACGATGTGACTAGCTTTATCTTTTATAAAATCAATTAGTTTTTTATTCATATATTTAAATAAAAAACTAATTGATTTTATAAAAGATAAAACTAGTCACATCGTTTGCAAATAATAGAACTTTTAGAAACAATAATTAATTATAATGTAAGTTTAAAAAGAAAAAAAAATTTTTTATATTAAGGAATTTAAAAAACTAATTGATTTTTGTAGATGATAAGACTGGTTTTAAGATAAGATATTTTATCTAAATATAATTTAAACAGAGTGGTTTAAATAGAAGTTTAAATTATAGTTTTTTTAAATAGAGAAAGGTAATGTTTTTTATATTGTATATTAGATTTATATAATGTTTTAATTTTATTTATTTATTTTTTTTTTGTATATTTTAGTGGCTTGAAAAAGACTATAAGGAAATAAATAGTCGAAACGTTGTTTTTGAAATAAAAATTCATATAGTCATAATAATTAAAAAACAAGTTTTTTAAAGAAAAATTGGTTTGTAATTTTATAATTTTATATTTTGTTGAATATTGTTTATACTGACTATTTTTAAAGAAAAAAGAAGTTCAAGATTAAAGTTTATGCTATAATAAATATTACAATGTTTCAAAATAATAAAAAAATTTATAAAATTTATAAATCAAAAACATAAAATACATTTTAAAAGCCATATAAAACCATATTTTAAATAAAATATGGACATTTCTTTATTTATCAATTTTATATATTATAATCTATATTTTTAATTAGTCATTTTAAATAAATTAAATATTTTAAAACAATGTTTTTAGGTATATATAATTTAATATTGTTTAATTATATAAATGTGAAAATATGCATACATGCATACACATACTTTAAGTGATTTAATACCTATTTGTTTATGTTTGCATATTACTTTTCAAATGTATGTTGTAAATATAATGTCAACAAATGAATTCATTAATATATACTTTATTTTATTATTAACATCATATAAAACTATTTATATACCATTATTAATATATCCCTGCCATAATACCTATGCATCATTAACTTTATTATATTATTCTAAGATTATATATATATATATATTAATCTTAAAGATTATATATATATATATATTAATCTTAAAGCTTTGCTGCAGATAATTTTGATATATCACTTTTTAAAAAATACATATGACCATTTTTTCATTTTTACATTATGATGTGTTATTTAAAACTACTATTTAATAAAGAAATAGTTGTAACAGCATTTGCATACCAAGTATTGCAATTTCATTCAAATGATCAAATTGAAGTTTCTTTATAATTTTCTCATCTGGGAAACCGAAATTTTACTACTATGTTAAGCTAATACACTTCGGAACAATGATTTAATCACTGTATATTTTTAGATAAATTAAATTTATCAACCATTATGTAAACATACAGACGTTAACAGAAAAGCCTTTATTAAATGTCAAAAGGTCATTGTGATAAGCTTTTATGAATTGTCACCATCAACTCTTTTTTATTACTTTTCACTAATAATGAACATAATTATGAAAACTTCAAGAATTCATTATAATACAATGATTCCATTATTGTGAGACCAAAAGTTATGACTTTAGAAACAATGATTGTAGCTAAACAATTTCCATGCAATAAAACAAGATTTATATATCTGTTTGTAAGTAAAAGGCAAGGATAAATAACATTTAAACAGATATAGTCTAACGTGGTTTAGTGCATAGGTAGAATGGTGGATGTAAGATCTAAAAATCTGCAGAATATAACTCAAGCCTCCACTTCTGGTGCTTAAAAAGCTTCTGAAAAGAAAAATTGAAGAAACAGGCTTGAAAATTATCAAGTGATGAAGATTTGAATGGTTTTTGTTATTGTTAAACCATCAAGATAAAATAAGTTAATATCCATTTTCTGACCAATATATGATGATTATCAAAGGCATTTATCTGAAAGACATTGATGTGATTATAAATTATCACATTGCCAATTACACTATTTATAAACCATTAGTTATTTATAGAGTGAGATAGCCTATATGCATTTTATCTTTAATTGACATGAGATATACAAATTTATAATTTTTAAAGGTTTTTAATCTTTATAACTTATTAAAGACTTTATATAAAATAGAATAAATGTCTTATAGTTACCCAATTTTAGTTCTCTCAGTTGAATAATTAATAATAACTGCATCTGTTAACTTTCTGAGAAAACATATTAACTATGCACAGATTTCATTAAATAACTGGAATGTCCATTCTATAAACTGCATATGTTAATAATAAAACTATAGATGGCAAGAATTATCGGCCAGAATTTTAAAAGCATATCCAATAATAATATAAAACCAAATATTGTAATATGATCATCATGAACTTGTTTATACTGTGGAATATATACAATTATTATCAATCAAATTTAAACATGAAAAATCAAAGAAATGTATTACTGGTATAAGATTAATTATAATAGAAATATCCTTAAAATATTTTTATTACACTTTTGCAGAATAAAAACTATTCGATGATAATTATGAGCTTCAAGCCAAAAATGTTTATAAATAAAATAATATGCATCTGCTCAACACAATAGTTCCTTGTGGATTATATTAATATTAGTAAGAGTCATAATATATGCGGGATACGAACTCAGACTTTCATACGACCCACTACTCTCAGCGCCATCTCATATTGCTGGCATCTACCTGATCACACACATGTTGAAAAGATAAATAATCACCAATATACATATTTCATGCTAAACCAACAATCATCAGTTGGTCTAGATTACTATCCTAACACATATATACAATCAGTGCTCAGCTTTATATTAAGATAGCCAATTTTCATACTTTAATGGACAGGCTTCAAACTATTCCAACTTACAACTCTTCAGCCTTCAATTTCATTGAAAATCTGATGATGGAACATTCAGGGTGTAAAAGGTCTGCCCATCCCTCGCATATGTACGTATAAATGGATTATTCTCCTGTACATGAGGGGTTAGAATGACTAATATGGGTAGGATGACAACCTTGGCACTAACAAGGGCTTTGAACTTCCATCATCAGATTTTCAATGAAATGGAAGGCTGAAAAGTTGTGAGTTGGGATAGTTTGAACCCTGTCCATTAAAGTATGAAGATTGGCTATCTAAATATAAAGCTGAGCACTGATTGTATATATGTGTGAAGATAGTAATCTAGACCAACTGATGATTGCTGGTTTAGCATGAAATATGCATATTTGTGATTATTTATCTTTTCAACATGTATGTGATCAGATAGGTCAGAAATATGAGATGGCACTAGGTCGTGTGAAAGTCTGAGTTCAAATCCCGCATATATTACTTATATAAATGCAGGTTTAAGCCTTACAATGTATTAAGAGTCATAACGTAAAAGAAATTAATATTACAGAAGCACTAATAATCAATCACCAAACCTAAAGCAATCATAGAAAAGTACGGTTCAAGGACAAAATGATAGTTGTATTAAAGTAGGTCAGAATATAGGTCATATTCAAAACAATACTGGTATTTTTTTTTCCTTTTTATAGTAGCAACTATGTAATTGCTATTAAATATTAAAATTGTCAATTGAAATTCTCATTATTTTACTCAGACATTGAATTCTCTTAATAACTGTATTACGACTAGAAATTAATCTTGTATTTTTTATTAAAAAGAATCAGACTGTGAGTAGTATTTTCTTTTTCATTTTTGGGGAATGTTGGATTATTGAAGAGGACTTAAACCTATAGCATTGTATTTTAAAATTTGATCTTTTAATTGGAATATAATTAGTTGTCAAAATTATATATTTTTATACGAACATATTTATCAATATATTAAAAATTTAAACATTATACTTATGTCAGATTGATACTTTATGAATAAACCACATTCATAATATATAAATATAAATTTGGACTATCATTCTGATATAAATATCATAAGTTCGAAACCCCTAACTCTCCTGACTAGACGACTGCATCTGAAATACATATATTTAGACATAAATAGTACATTTTATGTAATTTACATGATAATGTAGATTTTAGAATTTAAAATCTATGCAGTTTGCTTCGATTGGTTATAACTATTTATAGCATAGAATCTAATTATTTAAATATAAAACTCTTAATGGTATCACGTGTGTCTATTTATTATAGATTTTAAGTGAAATCTATGTTATCTCTGCTTTATGTGCTTGTGTTTAATGCGCATCACCAATTTAAACATCATCATTTTATATATATAGGTGAGCCGTTGAATGTTTTTATCCATATTTTAAAAACAAACAAATACCACTTTTACTTTATTTAAATGTAGTTGCAAGTTACGACTATATCACAGACATTTTCTGACAAAGCTAAAGTATACATATATGTGTATAAGGAAAAGGGTCTAAATTTTTTATTTTTAGGACTATAATTGACGATCTTATAAGCTAAATTTTAATGAGTAGTAATTTAAATTAGCCATAATTTGTTAAAAATATTTCTAGAACATGATCTAATTTATTATATATATAGAATTGAAAAGATGTCAAAGTGTAAAAAAGAAAACGCACTCACCAATATTTTTTTGCTCATATTGTTTTTAAATTTAAACTCTCCAGTTAATATTTATTTGTAAACGATTCTCTATAAAATACAGTAGTTTTAATTTGTGTTTGGATTATCCATAAAAAGATTAAATAAACTAGTAAAAATGCTCTGAGTTAATATACAAACTTAACTGTTTTTTAGATCAGAAACACGTGTTTAAAAGCTTTGTATCATCGAGGTAAAGCGTATGTAGCTTTAAATTTATTTGACAAAGCACTTGATTCTTTTAACAAAGCTATGGAATTGGATTCTGAAGATTGTAGTGTGATTCAAGGTAAGTTGCTGTAAAGTTATTTTTCAAAAATATAACTTTAATTTTTTAAACTTTTGTTTTCGTATTGTACGCACATGCATATACCCATGTATTTACGAATTTTAATTCTGCTTAGATAACATCTTTTCATTATCATTCCTTTTTTTTTACTTATTAAATATATTTTGAAGTGTAATGTTTATTACTTTTATAAGGTATTATAAGCCTCATTATAAGCATCCTATTTCTTATTAGAACTGTGCGACAAGAGATCTGCCCAAAACTTGATCTCTGTTTGATTATTTATTTCTGCAGCACATCACGACTGATTTACTCACATACAAACATATATGCGGGCCTTATCTATCATTTACTTATTCTTTAGACAAATTATGGCGGAATCTTGCTCCATATTAGTTATTTTAAGATTTTTTTGATATGTGGTTTTATACTGATCTTTTATCTTCTGCCATAATCTGCCACTGATTTTTTTTTTCAATTTATAGAGGTTTAATACAGTCTTTACATATCAAGATAGACACCATATTCTTTTTTAATTTAGTGATTAAAATAGATTTTTCAAAAAGTTTTTCTTAATTTCATTAGCTTTAGAAATAAAAAAATGTGTATATTTTTTAGTTGCAGATGCAAACTATTTACAAAGTTAAAATATTATAAAAATATTGATCTATATTTCTGATGAAATATATTACAGTATTAAAAATCTACACTGAGGCAAAACTCTCCATACAATAGCACCACTCAGTGCAAGCCAGAGCAAACAATGGATGCAGGAAGACTTGTGCATAAAATCCCTAACGAGTCCCTACTCATCCAATATTCACAAACTAGGTTTTAGCTTGTGCCTTTCATCAAAGAGGAGCCTTGGATCTGAGAATATTGCACCTAGATTTTAGGATTTAATGCATCCCTCCAGCAGACACCTTTTTACCTTATTAGGTAACAATAAAGCTTTAAGTACAAAATGGAAACACAATAATGTTTTAATTTAGCTTATTAGCTTATATAGTCATATAAATCTGAACTCAATTCAGCATCCATGCAATTTGGTATCTGTCTTTAACAACCACAGTCACCATAATTCTATTAGGCCCGATTGGTATTAAACCACTAAACATCACATGATCACCATTTTTTACGCACACACAAGCTGTTTTACAGAGGCAAAACTCTACATATAGTAGCACCATTTAGTGCAAACCAGAGTAATCAATAGTTTTTAAGATCTAGGTGCAGTGCTCTCAGCTAGAAGGCTTCTCATTGATGAAAGCCACAAACTAAAAACTAATTTAAGGATATTAGATGAATAAGCACTAGATAGGGACTTTATGCATAAAACTGTGTAAACAGCTTGTGTAAGCATAAAGAAGGGGGATCATGTGATGTATAGTGGTTTAATATTATAAATATCAGAATAATTTATATTTGAAAATCTGACAGTTAATTTAGTGATAGAGTTCTTGCAGATGAACACAATAAATGTTTCAATTCCAATTCAAAGAAAAATCAAAATATGATGTAGTTAAATTATCTGGTAAATATATAGGGAATTTGAACTCAGGGCTTTCAAGTACCCATCAACTATCCACACTATCTCATACCACCAATACACATGACCACACACATGTAGAAAAGATATTTGTGCTAAACCAGCACTCATCAGTTGGTCCAGATTATCAACTCCCATACATATGATAATCTGGATCAACTGATGAGTGCTGTTTTAGCATGAAATATGTATATTGGTGATTATTTATCTTTTCTACATGTGTGAGGTCATGTGTATTAGTGGTATGAGATAGTGTGGATAATTGATGGGTACTTGAAAGTCTGAGTTCAAATGTCTTATATTTATAATTAGGTTCCAGTTATGTGAAGAGTGTCTGTATTTCAAATTATTATCTGGTAATGTTATCAATCAAATCAGACAGAATTGTGGCATCATTATTAGTCACTGAAATAAAATAAAATTTAGGAAAAAGGGATAAAGAAATACTTCTAAAAACTAATATTATTGATAAAGCTTTATTGGAAAGCTATTGAAATAAAACAAGGAACAATACTTATTATACTATAGTGAGTAAAGCCATGCATACTTAAAAATGTCTTGCTGATAAACAATAATTAGCAGTGAGAAAATACTTAACTACAAACAACACAAAAACACATTAGAACAAAGTATTTCAAAGATTATTGCATGCCTCAATGCTCAAGTAATTCTATGATTAAGAAAGTAAAATTTCTTGAAAATAAAAAATTGGGAAAAAGACAAATGGGAATTTATCATATGGTTTGATGTGCTATACTTTATATTTTTTAAATAACAGGCTGACATCATAGCTATTATAAAGCAAAAAAAAAAAAGATTATAAAAAGAAATGCAATATTTTAACTTTGAATTTTGAACTGCTATATCAGGATATTTTCACTGTTCAATCATTATTTGGTATGGATGCATCATAGAAAAGAATGGTAAGATGATTATGTTTAAATTTATTCAGCTTTCCCATTTTTATATCAGTATGAGGTGTAACATTATCTCTCATCTATCTTTTTAAATTAGTTTTTTAAATGTATTGCACATATTTCATCAGTTGTTCATTTAAAGATATTCTGTTTCATTTTAAAGACAACTTCATAAAACCCAAAATCAGCAGGAGAGATAAAAAGGTTGGCAAGAAAAAAAAAAAGATCCACATTATGTGATATTGTTTACGTTATAAATTAAAGATCAAAATAAAGATATCATATGATAACTATATAAAAAATATTACTATTTTTGAACAAATATTATGCTGCCAAGAATAAGTGTCTTATAATGTCTCAATAATGTAACAAATATTATGCTGCCAAGAATAAGTGTCTTATAATGTCTCAATAATGTAATGATGAGGACGCAAATATACAATATTTTCAGTTTTCTCTGCAAATATCTATACAAAATTGTCTTAAAAATGAGTGCCATTGAAGTCATGGTAGCTACTAACAAAACTGAAAATGTCTTATTAATGAATAGTTACAATATCATTATTATAAGAGAACATTATGCTAAATGAACCACACACACACAAAGAAAGAAGTTCTCTCATAGTATGTATACATTCCTTACATAAAAAGAACCAGATAAAATTGGACATATGCTGAGTCAATACAACATAAAACAGCATTCTACACCAACACAAATTGAATAGTATTTAACCAAATCTAAGGATATGATTCCTGTTAAAGTCCAAGGAATCTGTGAAATTCCTTATGGAGTATGTTAAATCATATATATGCAAATGAACTAACATACACAAATGCTAAATGATATGAGCACATTCGTGTAAAGAAAAAAAAACTATCAACATGTTCAGCACTTGATTTTCAAGTTTTGGACATTGGCTATTACATACACTTTTCCAATACCAGAATTCTATTTGAATTCAACAACAATCGCTAAAATGACACTACAAATTCATAACTTAAAGAACAATCAAGTGATAGCTTTTTTTTTAACTTCTGGAACAATCTTGTGATTATTACTTTATCTATTTAATAGCAAATGTTATCTTTCCTAAACTAGAGAGTAATAATTATATACTTTTTTATTTTTTATTAAAAGTGGTTCCTCATAAAGTCCATCAATAGAATTTTAAAATGTCTTCTATCCTTAAATTACTATATATACTAGGTAAGTTAAAATGTCTTCTATCTTTGACCCATGAAAATATTCATTTTAGTATGCATATTTTTTGATAATTTTAACAGGCTTTTTCCATTAATAAAATAAATTATAGAAATGATATAATAATTAAACAACAGCTTGGAAAACTGAATTTTTATTATCTAGAAATGATATACGTCTGACACAATTTTAAATCAAAGCTGGAACTGCTTTAAAGTCAACTGGAAGTATGACATCTACCTAAATATTTCTATATATTTGTAATCATAACTAAGTTATCAAGCGTTAATGGTCGAGAGGTCAGCTTAACCGCCTTACAAGCAGTTGTTCCGGGTTAACGGGTTCACTTCCCGACCGATGCTATGACACATGAGGAAAAAAAAACTATTAATAAAGCTAAATATTTTTTTTATTATTTTTTAAACGTTTATCAAATTGAAATTCAGGATGTTAATTTTTAAACCTTTTATTAAATAATAATAAAGGTTAATTGACATTTTTAAAAAATGTATTGGCAGTCTCACAATATTTTTAAAAAGTTATTCTCAAAGTATTATTAATTCTTTATTTCTGGAATTATCATTTTTCTATTAATCATCAAATTTCAAAAGGAAATTTTAAATTTTAATCCTTTTTAGAATCTATATATCAGAGCTTGTATGGCTCCATATTATAAAGTGCTTTTAAAAAAACTGTTTTCCTATTTTTGCTAAAATTTGATATAATTTCGACTTTTTCACTGTATCAAATTCTTTATTTGTTTTTTCTTTTAAACAGTGAAGTCTGTAATGGTTTTTTTTTCATGTGATGTAATTATATAATCCACAAAACAGAAAGCGTTTCTTTTTAACATTCATTCATTAGAAATTAATAAGCTCTTAAGGTTTTTCATTCTCATATTCAATTTAATGTCAACTCGGGTAGTCGTATAATTATTGATCAATAAAGGAATATCTTATTACTTGTAGTTAAAGAATAATGCAAGATTGGGGAATTGTGGATACTTTTCCCTCATGTGTCATAGCATTAAGCGGGAAGTGAACCCGCTAACCCGGGACAACTGCTTGTAAAGCAGCGGTCGCTGACCTCTCGACCACCAATACTTTTATCACCCACTAGCTAACAATAAATATTATTCATGTGCAAAAAAATAATCTGCTTGAAAACTGTTTATTTATTTTTGTTTACAAAAACTATTGCGGAAAAATATTTCAAAAAGGGGAATTATTATTTTTTTCATTAATTTTGAGACTAATTTTGAGAGAACAAGATTACTTTTCTGAATACTTTGAAAAATATTTAATGGAAATAAAGATTTCTATTAGGAAACCTGTACATAAAAATTTTTTTTTCATGTACTCAATCTCCTGACAGAACAAATAGATGTAGATGCGAATGTAATATTTGTTTATTTTTGGTAAGGATACAGATATCAATAGAGATAAGAAAAGTTTATTCCACGAGATTTCTGACGACATTGGAATACTTATGGACATAAGAATGAACTTAAATATTTTTAGGAATGATAAGTTTTTAGAAACTTTGAGATAAAAAGTCAGTGGAGAATAAATTTAAACAATATTTCTGAAGGTAGTAATAAAATATTTAGGTTGACTGTTAGGTAAAAAGTTTTAGAGAAGGCTGGAACTTGTTTTTCTAATGATGAAAATTTGAAAATATTACGATAAACAGTATAATGGTAATCAAGCTTTTTTTTTAAATATATAGATTAGGGAAATATTTGGGTCCATTAAAATTGAGATTTAAAACATTTTTTAAATATTGTTTACAGAATAACTTTATATGAAACAGTAATTGGAATAATTAGAAAAAAAAATAAATATAAAATTTGATGTTTTTGAAATGAGAGATTTGAAGAAATTTAATAAGATGAATTGGTGGAATAGGAATTGAGTTGCTGAAAATATAATATAATAAAATATTATTTATTAAAAAAAGCATTAAATATAAACCTTGGAGAAGATTGCTAATAGGTATGATATTGTAGATATGAAAATTTACAGATAATACTAAACTTTTTTATAGTACGTTGGAACATGTTATAGAGCATATTGTATATACACCTCAGTAACAAAAAAAAAGTGCAAAATTTAGAAAAAAATTTTTTTATTCATTTTTTAATTATATTTCTTTTTAATATTTTAATCAGTCCATGCTGATAACTGAAATTAGGAAGGTCACAATCATGAGAGCATTGGTTTATATTTTTCAAAAAAGTTCTCATTTATAAATACTATGGTAGATTTAAAATGTAATAAGATATTCTCCTCCCTGTATTGCAGTAGAATAACATTCAAATACTTACTGTTTCTATTTGCTCTTATGATTTTGAGTTTTATCTCAACCGTTTTTTAATAATTTCAATTTTTTAACAATAGTGCTTTTAAGATTAAAATGGTTTTAATATATTGTGACAGTCAGATGATGTATGTTGGTTTAACCCAGTTTGAATACTAGGTGAAAGTACCTTGAGGCCACCCATACGTGAGATATTGAATCAAGAATACTATGACCTCTGCCCTATTTGCCTATTCTCGAGGCTAACGACGAACCAACAACATTATCTGAGCCATACATAAATTAATTTTCATCCAGCCACAAAGCTTAGCAACAGAGGTAGAAACATGGATGGGAACACCTACGGAGTTAAAAGTTAAAAGTGCAAAAGTACTAAGAAATATATGTTTTGCGTGCCTGGATCATTGAAAAGTAAAAATAAAGCATTAAAATAAAGTTAGAAAAACTCAAGCTTTTTAGTTAAATAAGGTATTTAATTAATGGCTTTAAAATATTAATAATGACTTAATGGCCTCCACTATTCCCCTAAATTAATGAAAAACGAATTAGATAATAAAAACAGATTAATATGCTTGCGGTCTAAATCTTTTCTTCCCAATTTTATTAAAATTGTCAACTCGAATCTTCTCGATAAAGTACAATAATAAAAATCTTTCGCAAAGCATTTTCTAATTGCTTTGTGCTAAAAACAGACAGTTTAAAAATTATTTAAGATGTATATAGCTAAATCAGATATACATAATAAGCTAATGGCGGACAAAGGAAGCGTTATTGAGGAGATCAAGTTGGCAAACAAAAGGAAACGTACTCGTATTGAATTTTACAAATATAAATGAAAATTGGAAAGAGATTTAAATGAAAACTTAACCTTTGACTTACACCGCAATGGAATTCCAAATATTTATACATGTTAGTAATAAAAGAATAGCAAAGGAAAAAGGGTTAAATAGATAGATAGATGATCACACACATATATATTTAGACTAGTCTAATAAAAATGGTTACATTATAAATATCATTAAATAAAACAATTCAACATATAATTCAATTAAGAAAGGTATGAACAAAAGGGTAGAAAGTAAATAGTTCAATGGAGGAGAGATATGATTACTGTCCTGGTTCCTTGGTCATGTTTCCTACAGCGTTCTTGGCTTGATCCGACCATCGATAGGTATTTGTCCAGACAAGGAAAATGGAAATAAGTAGCATGCTTTTACGAAAAGTCCTACAGACACAGCACAGAGTTCAGATTATTATTAGGTGGATACTATGACATTTTGATGGTATTTAGGAACCTCGGTGATAGGCAAAGCTTTTTGCCTAGCCAAGCATAGTAGAATAATCCATCAAATTCATGTGACTTTTAGCTTGTAGCATGTTCAAACTTCTCTGTGATTTTGAAGATGACAGTTGTATAACTTTTTGGAATAAAATCTCAACAAGCAAAAGCAAAATCTGAAAGAGTTCTCTCTAGAGAAATCTGAATGAAATCTCAAAAGGGAAATCTGAATGCTATTTCCAAAAGGAAAATCTGAATGCCCAGTCTTTTGTTCACTCTCCTATTTATAACTTTTTTGTAAGCTACCTTCTATTGTTTGTATGATCTTAGATCTTGATGAGCCCCCCACACTCCTTTGTTTCAAGGTAACATTTTCTAAAAACAACTTTTACTTTTTTACTCTAAATTTCTTTCTTTAAACTTTGAATTTTATTAATTAAAAAAGAAAGAGAAGGCCATCTTTAATTTGACTTGAATGGGCTCACTAATTACAAGCATACATTCTTTTAGAAAATGTTGGCGGGCTTATCTCAAAATAAATCATACGCCATATTTTAACAAGATTTTAACAAAAAAATATATTATTTCTTTTAATAATATAAGCATTTTATTTCAGCAGAATTTTCCATTAACTCATATATATATATACACTTGAGTATATATATGTTTGACTAATAGTTTTGACAAGTAATTTTTATTAACAGAAATTTAATCTGGAAATGGAATTTATTTAAAATGAAATAGTTAAATGCAAATACAAATTATATAAACGTAATTAATTTTAGCTTTAATGCAAAACCCTGCTGATATTGGACTATAAACTTAATTCAGGTCTATAATACTAACTAAGTTTATAGAAGGCTGTGAAGCATGGATCGGACTTCAGATCCATTGCTTCAATATTTTTTAGAAATCTTCCGAGATTTAAAAATTTTCGTAATAGGTAAGTAATTTAGATGGATATCATAGCACAACGATTCCATCTCAAATAACACTCAGAGATATTTCACTCAGATTAATCAAATCATAAAGCAAATTATTTTTATACTGACTCAATGGCTTGCTATAGTAAACTAATTTCTGAAAACAAAGATCACAACATAAACTGTGATTCGACTGATTCGATGATTATCCAGCAAGTGAATATCAAATAAAAATTTATGAAAACATTCAACTGTTGATAATTCTGACCTATTACATTTCTTTAAAATTTTGATACACCACACTTATTTTTTAATTATTCTATAATAGTAAGAAAAATTTCATTCTTGAAAATAAATAACACTTGACCGATATAATTTATCAGAATTTTACTCAGTATTGATTAAAAAAAAAAACCTCTTTAAATTATAATTTAAATACCCTTAGTAATTAATCAATTAACCTAAGACTTTTAAAAGTTGATGATCTATTCCCAATTAAAAAAATGGCAAAAAAAAAAAAAAAAAGATCATATTAAATAAATTAGTTCAATCTAATTATTCATTTTGAATGCTAGGTATTTAACACTCCATGAATTCAACCATTCCATATATAAGATAATACAAATGATTATTTTTTAAAATGCAGTACTAGGCAATTTATATATATAATATTTACAATAAAATGTAGTACACATATCATTATCATCATCGTCAATTATTATCAGTCTACTGCATGATGAAAGTCTTACCAAGTTCAATTCATTTCTTATTTCCAGCTTTTCTTCTCAACATCACCTCTGCACACTTTCTTATTCCATCCATCCATCCACATCCTGTGTTTTTCTGGGTCTTTTACAATTTCATTTGACCATCTATTATCATCATCTTCTAGCAATAAGTCTGAGTTCAAATCTTTTCTAATTATATTCAGTTGACTATACACAATATACTTGAATTTAAATATTACATAACCAGCCTGTATTCTACCCATTCGTCTTCTATGTATTTAAATGGACATATTAAAGTCCTACATATGAGGGGTCAGAATGACTTAAGGCCAAAAATGAATATGATAAGATTGATATCAACAAGGGCTTTACATGTTTCAGCATCGGATTTTCAATGATATGGATAGTTAAGGAGTTGCAGGGTGGAGAAGTCTGAAGCCTGTCTATTAAAGTTTGATGATTTACTATCTTAATAAAAACTGAGTACTGATTATATATATATATCTGTGGGAGGTGATGATTTGGACCAACAGCATAAAATACATAAATTGGAAAGTATTTTACTTCACATGTATGTAATCATGTATAATAAAAGATGGAATGGATAATTATAGGGATCTTGAAAGTCTGATTTCAAATCCCTTCTAATTATATTAAATTTAGTGTAGATAATATACTTGTATTTAAATATCATTTAAATAATTATAAATGAAATACTCCGCATACTAAAATATTTTTATCCTGAACATCCATTAAATATTATATATATTGTAATGGTATGGAGAATGGGGGGATTAATAAAAGGAAATTTGAGGTTATAATGGTCCCACAACTAGGTTGCTATTTGTTACACTACACAATATATTAGGGGTGAATTATGAGGAGATGAGAAACCATCATCATCCCAATATTTAATAATCAAAAAGAATACATATGAAAGGAATAAATATAATGAGCATGAGAGATCAAAAAAAAACAAAGACTAACTATAAGTTCACCGGCATTATACAAAGAATAATAATCATTCATCATTATGAATGATCATCAATAAAAAAATCATCAGTAAACCCTGCAACTGGATTTGAATTTGATCCACTATAGACCAGGTTAATTATTTAGCCCTAGCCAAACTTGGGGTAGATTATATAAACAATAGTTTAAACACAAACTTAAGTGCTAATCTATAAGATAAATAAATGCCAGGGTACTAAGACATGCTGATCATCATCATTGCACTCTGGCAACTTAGTATCATTAATGTACTGACCAACTATAAACTTAATTTCTGATTAATACTAAAATAAAATATAGTGTAATGAACATTAAATTATATACATTTGTGCCATCCAGTGTTAGAAAAGTAATGAAATTATCATCAACTAGATGTTCCTAACACTAAACATAAATCTCAATCCATAAAACTGTCCATTATGCATGAATTCAGCTCAGGGAGCAAAAGCTCTATAGCTGTTACTGAGAACTCAATCTATTTTAGGATTAAATAAATTCACTGGATTATCTTAATAAAATATAAATTTATTACTTAGGAACAATAACAAATAATAAAAGGTTTGTAGGGTCTGCTTTAAATATGAATATATTCTAAATTTTGAATAAAATAATACAAAATAAATATGGTATTATATTGTAATTTACATATATCTTAATAGGCTAACATAAAATACACCGCTCTCTCTCTCTCTCTCTATATATATATATATATATATATATATTGTAACGTTCTTCGTATTACTAGGTCCTTATACGCCTCAAATTTATATTTGAGCGTGAGTTGATCAAGCTGTATTAAAAGAAAAAAGAAAGTTGTATTTCTATTCTAAAAACACAGCTATTTTTCCTGATCAACTTCAGCCTATTAATTGTTACGAATTGTGCTATTGACAAAATCAACTTTTAATTTTATTTACTATGGGCGCCAGAATTCCTAAGAATCCGCTGAAATATGTCGCCAGCACCTCTCGCAAGTTGTAAAACAAAAAAAAAATAAAAAGATTTTTATTATATTTTTTTTTAAGGGGCGGTAATTCTACCGTAATGAGAATTAATGATTTTTACGATTATTAGTCCTGGGCGTATTGAAACATATTGGCAAAGGTAACTTACGTTTAAATCTTATTACACTAAAAATAAATTTAATAATAAAAAATAATAACTATTATTAATAACGCACAAATGAGAATTGATATTAGAAATATTTTTAATTTTGACAAACTAAAATACTTCATGTTAAGTAGCTAATTAATACCTTGGAGAGAACACGTTTAATTCAGGTGGGAAATATCCAGAAAATATAAATATCAGTTAAAATAAACAAAAAGTTCTTGGTTAAATAAGAGTCTCTCATATAGAAAAATTAAAGTCACTATCGGGATTCTTTTATACGTATATTTTTACGAGTA
Organism: Epiperipatus broadwayi; assembly: GCA_028023455.1. NCBI lineage: Eukaryota > Metazoa > Onychophora > Udeonychophora > Euonychophora > Peripatidae > Epiperipatus > Epiperipatus broadwayi. The sequence continues at coordinate 366,891 of JAQFVV010000241.1, read as the reverse complement.
GTTTTAAATAGTTAACGTAACTTTGTCACAATCAGGATAATTATTCTTACCGGTAAGTTTCATGAATTCAGTAGTAGATAACTATGCATAGTTTTTTGGTCATAATGAGCTCGGCCTTTTGGTTATTGCTTGATCTTGTGGTCCATTTCCCCAGTTGGTCACGAAGGCTTTTCCTGGTGTACATCATTAGGTCCGATGTCTTCAGGAGCTCCGGTTCACTGCGACATGCCGAATTCCTTCAGCGAAGAGCGATCTTGGATCTATTAATGTTATCCAAGACCAACTAGAGAAACAAAATGAACAAGACGTTCCTTCAACTGGATCCCTCCTTTTTATATCCAGTTTTCAGGACTTCTGCACATGCTAGTACCATGCCTTTTTAATCTTATCCAGTCTTTATAAATTTTATGTAATAAAGTCTTTATTTTCTTCAAGTTTTCGGCCATCTTTAATTAATTTGAGTATTTCTACTTTCAGCTTATCTTTTTTTTTTACTTGCTTTTGGAATTCTTTTGTTCTCTCCAATTACTGTTATTACTAATCACATAAAAAAAAAATAAGAAGAATAATTCAACCCTCATTGTACGTTTTTTTTTTTTTTAAAAAAAATTACTCAACAAAATTTTAAATCCACTTTTATCTTTTAGTTTTTTTTTACCCAATGCCAATATATTTGCAACGTATATAAATAAACGTTACAATACCACCAGTGCCAGGAGATGAGAATAAAATAGGGGTTTACACTAATTTTATTCTTAAGTTTTTAAATTCATATTCGTATTTTTTTTTTCTGTAGTAGCGTGCTGATATATTGTGTAGACTCATTCACAAGCGACGTTCGGCTTTAACGCCCACTTTTAGGTCTAACACGGCAGGAATGGAAAATATTTCAACATTCATCTGTGTCCTATCCGCTTTAGTGTAATATTAATGATAAGAAGCCCAAGTTATAAGCACAAACGAGCGTTGCTCATCGTTCTGAGTCTTACAGGCTCGTGGCAACTAGGACCAACTTGATCCGCCTTCCCCTTTATTGGGATCTCTGCTAGAAATAGTCTGACGAGCATATAAAGACGGTCTTATGTTCATATACTGCAGATAAGGACTCGGGGCTATGTTATTCCCCTCTTCAGTAACCGCCTACCCGGTCAAATACTTGTGACTTACATCTACATCAGCCACGATCGTGTTTTTAGACATATATAAAAAAAATATACATATATATTTTTTCTTTCTGGAAGTCATATTAAAAAAATATCTTCTTTCATATTTTAATAATCAGGGTTTAATTAGTTAGTTTTTTTTTTTTATAATTTCCGGCTGTGAGTTTCTTTGAGTCATCATTGTAATGTTCTTTATCATTACAACTCATCTCAGGTTGTAGTTGTTAAATCGAAGCCCGAGTTGGGTCGCCATTGTAACGTTTTTCGTATTACTAGGCCCTTATACACCTCAAATTTATATTTGAGCATGAGTTGATCAAGCTGTCTCAAAAAGAAAAAAGAAAGTTGTATTTCTATTCTAAAAACACAGCTATTTTTCCTGACCAACTTCAGCCTATTAATTGTTAAGAATTGTGCTATTGACAAAATCAACTTTTAATTTTATTTCATATGGGCACCAGGATTCCTAAGAATCCGCTGAAATATGTCGCCAGCACCTCTCGCAAGTTGTAAAACAAAAAAAAAATAAAAAGATTTTTATTATATTTTTTTTAAGGCGCGGTAATTCTACCGTAATGAGAATTAATGATTTTTACGATTATTAGTCCTGGGCGTATTGAAACATATTGGCAAAGGTAACTTACGTTTAAATCTTATTACACTAAAAATAAATTTAATAATAAAAAATAATAACTATTATTAATAACGCACAATGAAAAGGTTGATAAAAGTAAAATCTCTTTTATTCTATCAAACTAAAATATTTATAAGTTAAATTACATATTAACTACACAGGAAAGTACACACACACTAATCCAGATACTGAATCGATTAACAAAAACAGTGAGATTAAGCAATTAAAGCGATTTAATAATGTCCCAAGATCTTGTATAAATTTCTTTATTAGAAAGTCTCTTGAATACGAAAAGAAAAGTCTATATCAGGATGGTAGTCTAAGCTTAGATAAATAATTGTTTGCAAACTTTTAAGTCACTATCAGGAAAATTTACTCTTAACTTACCGGTAAGTTCATGTAGGTTTATGGGATCCCAGATCATGAGAATTTCCATTGGTCTCTCCTGCCGGCGTCTTCCATTATTGTTCCGTTCTATAGCTGGAGAAAAGGCACGGTTGTAGTGACCCTTTTATTGCAAAAAGCGGTCTTCACAAGTCCCGTTTCCATGCTTGCGTGACAGCTTGGTACAGCAAAGGGGCATACCTGTGTAGAAGTATATTTCTTGCCACAGGTTATGCTCATGGAAACCTCCAACTTTCAGAGACGTAACTAGAAGTTAAAGAGAAGACCCAGATTGAAGTTGTCATCTCCTTTTTATATCGCGCTCCATTTTTGAACTTCTGCGCACTCTTTTGTCTTTTTATCAGCATATAAGATAATAATCTTATACACTCTCTCTTAAATTTAAGTTACAAAGTTCTCTTTTTTTTTTAGCATTATTCTTCCATCTTTAATTAGCTAAAATATTTTTCTTTTAGCTTATACTTTTGGAATTCTTTTTATTTATCTGGATTAGTAATCTGTATGTCATTTATTCTTTCCAATTAGATAAAAAAAAATAAGAATGACAATTTTAACTTTCATTGCACGTTTTAACAAAAATTATACTAATCAAAAAAAAATCTAAATTTACTTTTTTAGCTTTTACCAAATGCCAATATATTTGTAACGTATATAAATAAACGTTACAATATATATATATATATATATATATATATATATATATAACCTTAAAACCTCACATGATCACTATCTTCCTTGCTTGTCATAACTATTGTTATAATAGGCAAAACTCTCTCCATACAGTAGTGCCACTCTAAGCAAGACAGAGGAATCAATGGATGCCAGAAGGCTTGTGCATAAAATCCCTATCTAGTGCCTATTCAACCAATATCCCCAGACTAGTTTTTGGCTTATGGCCTTTGTCAGTGAGGAGTTTTGGATATGAGAGCACTGCCTAGAACTTAGGATCTAATGCAACCATCCAGCAGCCACCTTTTTAACTCTATATAACTACTAAACTATGAGAATAAAATCGAAAACACACAGATATTTTCAATCTAAGCTCAATAGCTCAAATATTCATATAGTCTGAACTCAGTTCAGCACCCATATATTTTGGTGTCTTTGGCTCTTCTACAACCATAGCCACCACCTTCCTATAAGGCAGGATTGGTATTAAACCTTAAAACATCACACGATCACTATCTTCCATGCTTGCTCATAACTGTTGTTATAATAGGCAAAACTCTTTCCATACAGTAGTGGCATTCTAAGCAAGACAGAGTAATCAATGGATGTCAGAAGGCTTGTGCATAAAATCCCTATCTAGTGCCTACTCAACCAATATCCCCAGACTAGTTTTTGGCTTGTGGATATTGGATGAGTAGGCACTAGATGGGGATTTTATGCACATGCCTTCTGGCATCCATTCATTACTCTGGTTGGTACTGAGTTGCTCTGCTGTATGGAGAGTTTTGCCTGTTTAATAACATGTGCTAGCATAAGAGATGGTGATCATGTGATGTTTAGTGGTTCAACACCAATCCTGCCTAATAGGATAGTGGGTTGATTAAATAACTGGAAGGGGGGGGGATATGAGAAAAAAGAAGTGTAATAAATATTTCAAGATTGATCAAGTGTCTGGATAAAACTGACTTTTAGTGGCCACAACTACTCACCCTCTATTTTTATAAAATTGAACTATATTTTGTTTTCATCCTATTTGCAGTAATTTGCATTCATTTTTAAAAAAATGAACTATATTTTATTTGTATTATGTAATTGTAAAGTATATCTAACTATAAATGTATTTTTTACATGAAGGTTAATAAAAAAAAACAAAAACATATTTTTATGTGCAATTTTTTTTCGAAACAAAAACTATTGAATATTAATGTTCACATGTGGAAAAACTTAAAATAATTTGCCAATGCACTTTATTGTTTGCAAGACTGATGTTAACGAATGAGTGGTCATAGACTGGTGTTTTTTTTTGCCAGGAAGAATGTGCTACATATTTTGACAGAAATCCAGCACTTGTCAGCAGATTTGATGACAATGGTAAACCACGGATAGTGGAGATCAATGAGTCATATTTTTTTCACCAAAAACACCATAGAGGGGGCAATGAGAGAAGGCCATTGGGTGTTGGTTGGGATAGAGAGGAGTCAAGAAAGTGTTTTTTAACAGAAATTGAAGATAAACCAGCTGCCACTCTGGAATTTCTCATACAACAACACATTTTACCTGGTATGCATATAATCACTGGTTGCTGGTGTGCATATAGCAATCTAAATGGTCTAGATAATGGTATATACCTTCACTCTGTTATTGTCCACCAAGACAACTTTGTTCACCTGGACAACAAACTTATCCTCACTAATAATGTAAAAAATATGTCGATGAGAGCAAAGCTTAAGCTAAAATATGAATTTTGTACCAGCAGAGCTTTGTTTTCATCATACCTCAAGGAATTTGCATTTAGGGGTATGCATAAAGATGCCACCATTTTTGGGAATTTGCTAAACTACACATAAAAATGTAAGTTTTTTAAATGTTTTTTATTAATCTTCATGTAGAAAATACATTTATAGTTAGATATATTTTACAAGTACATAGAATGAAAAAAATATAGCTCAATTTTTTAAAAATAGAGGGCAAAATAGTTGTGGCCACTAAAAGTCAGTTTTACCAAGTGTCTGTTTATTTTATTTAACTAGTTAACTATAACATTCATGTTATAGAATTTAAGTCTGATATAAATTATTTTATAAATTACATTTGGTGATTGCATTCATAAATAAATACAACCGTGATTGTGGAAACAATCTGGTTCCAAGCTAGGTATGCTTGGTGGCTCCCTCGAATGGCCACCATATTTGTGTAATTTTTAAAAATTTATGGACTAAGTTTAAATGTCGTGGCACAATATATATATATGTATTATAAATGTTTATTGTTATAACAACATTTATAATATACATTATCAACAATCATGATATCTGTGTAGCTACTACCTTGATTTTATATTTATACAATCTTATCCTCTATCTACCATTTCTCTGCTTTTCTCTTTAAAGTTTTATTAACCTACCTACTATTGCACTATTCAGCTCAATTTCTTATCTATCTTTATACTCACACATCTATTTTCAAGGCTACTTAGAAGCATTTTTTGATTTAAGAACAGAGGCTAGCTATAGCACACAATTCTATTAGCATTCACACATATATAGCCAGTTGTTTCCTGAAAATAAAAGCAATGAATGGTTTTATAAAATAGTATCTTGTCATTTTATGAACATGTATTTCTATATGTTAACCATCTTTTTAAAATAAAATAATATGAATATTAAATATTAATGTTGCTTGAAATATATATACACATTATTTGTAGAATACCTAATATGAATATATTTTTTGCTATTTTAATTAATATTTATTATTCTTTTTATCAGATTACATTGATGCAATTCAAGAAAGCAAACGTCTTGGAAGTTAAAGTTCTTGATCTTTATTAATCTTGAAATGTTTGTTTCGTATGATTTCCTGCGCGTTTTTCTGTTTAATTAATTTTGTCATTTTTAAATGTAATTTTTATAAGATAGTAAACAATATATTGTAATATATTTTTATTCGCAATATATTCATTTTAAAGTATTTTATTTCATCATTAATATACTATTTTGTATGTGTTTGTATTTCTTAAAATTTTGATCAATCAAATAAATAATAGAATTTGTCACTCTGACTAAATATCAAACCCATTGTTATATTGTTTAGCAAAACTTCTCAAAGTGGTCGTTAATTAGTTGATTTATTTCTGGAGATAATGAAATTAAAATTAGATTTCCTTTATATATCAGTGGACAATTTTATTATATTTAACACATATTAAATTAGCAGAGCTTAACGTGTGTGTAATCATAGGATTAAACACACTCTCTTCTCAAATGATAATAAAATAATATTATGTTGACAAAGAATCAATAATGGAATTAATTTATGTACTCTTTAAGTTTTACTCAGTGTTAAAAATTCAGAATGAACTTAATACATTAGCTAGATTAAAATATCGCATTAATAATTATTAAACTAATAATCAATTATATTTAATTATAATATTGTTTTTGGTTTATTTTATTATTACATTAATTTCGGCTTGATTATTAAATAAGATTATTAAAAGTAAAATCTAATTGTCATTCCTATATAACTGATTACTAATGCCATATTTTTATTTGGCTGATGTATTAAGTTCACTCTATATTTTTATAAATATGCAAAAGTGTAAACTTATAAAAAGTAAAACCTTAAAAATAGTTAGACCCATTCTATTCTTGATCCATTATCAAAAAAGTGTTTTTTTATTTATAGGCATAGGAGAGAATGGTTTACTTCATCAGTCACATGAGTAAAACATTTTAGAAAGTTTACTTGTAACTAACCTAGCTAATATCCAGTACTTGTTAGTAAATTAATATTTTCTTGTTCATAGAAAGATTGTCAGGGAAGGTAAATTCTCTGAACAAAAATCAAATTGAAATAATGGTTAATTTTACTATTGGTGAAGACAATATTATACACTTACAGGTTATATAGAAGCAACTTCAGAACCACCTATTTCAATCTTAACTGTTGCAAATAAATACTCGTAATGAATTTTGGATATGAAATAGAGAAAAAAATAATTGGACAAATAGTTACAAGATGGAGGTGCAATTTATTTCCCATCTTTATAACAGTTTATATTGCTTTACCAATGAACAAATGGGATTTAAAGCTTGAATCAAGTGCAGTTGCTCATCTGGAAGCTACTTTTAACAATTTTTATTAACAAAATAATAGCAGTTATTAAAAATTTATTCCAAACCCAGCTGATTGAGTAGTTATGTAGATCTCATTACCAAGTGATGATTTGAATTATATTTTATCTATAGTTATTTTTTTTAGCTAATAATAGTCGCACCAATGCAATATGACTTGATTTTTTCAGCTTACTATAGTGTAAATAAGAACAGCTTTCTCATTGATAAAGACAAACCTAGATTACATCACTATCTGATGATCATTCAAAACTTGTTGCTTCAATAATTGTTGCTATGGCAACAAAGAGAAAAGACTGTTTTTGTGTATGCTATAGTAAACTGAAAGATGTAATATTAATATTAAGCATACTATCTGTCCTTAATGCTGATGTTAATAGTAAGCAGAGATAATACTACAAAGCATGTGACATTAACTTTATATGCTACTCATGTCAAATTATAGAAACATGGATAATTTTTATTACATTTAATGAAAATAATAAAAATTGTTTGCTTAAATACAGAAGAAAAAAAGAAGTAAAAATTTTATAAAAAAATAAAGGGTCGGATTTCATATTGTACATTTTGGAATATTTTTTTAGGGTAGGCATTGTTATTGAGAAAGTAATATAACGATTTCAAATTTATTTCTATTAGAAAATATTGTCTTTTTTCTATTGAATTACAAAAACAGTTCTGAAAGACTGATATCTTATCTTTGTAAAGATTATGTAGTATATATTTTTTGAATTAATTAATTTTAATGTATAATCATTATAATTGTAATAAATTATATAAAAATTAGTAAAGATTTTATTTTTGTTTGTTTAAAATTTGACAGTATTTTTATATTATGTATGTATATTTGTCATCAGCTCATATATTAATTCTGGTTTTAGATTAAATAACATAATAACACATAAGTAATATTTTTAGAACAAGTCTATGAATATTTTGTTAAAATATGATTTATTGCAGCCTTCTGAGTAACCTGTTCATTATTTTGAAGCATGTAAATGACAATCAGAATTATGTAAAATTATTGTAAAATACCAAGAAAGAGACCACATGTGAGATGGATGGATGAAATAAAAGGGTGCTGGAGTGATGAGAAGAGGACAGGCTAGAAATGACAAAAGATGGATTGGTCCTGCAGTGTATCAATAGTGGTTAAAAATGATGATGGGAAAATGACATACTTTTAATATATATTTCCTAGATGATTTTTTATCTTGGGTGTTTAATGACAACTAGTATGTGGCAAGTCTAGAAGACTTCCAAATTGTTGGCTCTCTAAAGTCTTAGTTGATATTTTTAAAATGATCGCACCATCTAGCCAAATAAAAACATCCAAAATTAGATATTGGGATGCATACCTCCTAATCAATGAAAATATTTCCTCTAATATATCAACACTCAATATTACCAAATTTAGTGTCATCAAAGAATTCAAGAGATTGTATCTTGAGCCAAAGTACTTTGATTTTTTGATCAAACTAAATCTAGATGCTCTTCCTACTTGTCACTTCTTAGTAATGCATAGAGTAGTTAAATCTTTGGATACAACATGCTCTATCTGACACAGGGAGGATGATACTATACCTCACATCTTTAACAAATGCATTGCTTTACAAAATTGCAGAATCTTAATTCAATCATATCAGATAAAACATCCACTGTTCATCACATTTATGAGTGGCATCTCAAGAAGTGAATATGTGATTATTAGAAGTGCTGCTTTTATTGCATACAGTTTGTGTCTGGTTAGATGTACACTCCTATTTGACATGAGTGTATCTGATCCTCAACAAATTTTTATTGAAAAACTAAAATTAATCAAGAAAAGAGACACGAGTTTAGTACCGCATATAACTTACAATGTAACGTGGATCATCAAATAAAATATTTGTATACAAAAGAAAAATGAAATAACTACAGGATTTTTGCTCTTACCAATAATTAAAGAGTCAACACCCCCCCCGTCAAGCGTTGTTAGCCGAGAAGTCATCGCACCCGCCTTGCAAGCAAGTAGTTGGTTGCAGACGGGTGTGGGTTCGCGTCCCGGCCGATGCCATGACATATGAAAAAAAAAAAAAAACTTTTTCTGGGAACAACTGTAAAAATGGTATTTCAGCTTCATTAAATTATATTTATTAAGTAATAATAACATAAATAAACATATTTCTTTTTTTCCAAAAAAAAAAAAAAAAGATTGCTGGGGCAATCGAAACTGTCTAGTGGATTGTAAAAAAAGCATTGTATAAAGTAATAAATAGAATTTCTTTAGAAAAAAAAAAACTGTTTAATAGTTCATATATTTGCCATTATTAATCTTCATTGATTATATATATATATTTCCAAGTCAGAAATTAAACATACTTTTATGACAAAGACAGAAACACAGTTTCAACATTACATTTACTGTCAAGTGTTGGTGGCCTAGTGGTTAGCATAAGTGCCTTCCAAGCAGCTGGCCTGGGTTCGCGTCCCGATCAACGCATTTGACTTATATATAAAATATTACGTTTGTCTATCAACTGAATGAACTGCAACTCAGAGACTGATTGATCTAAAGAGACTTCATGTTTCTGATCACTAACCACTTCTTTGTTTTTTCTATCGTAATTATTAAAATAATTTGCAAACAAAACATTCCGTGACTTTTTCTGTTTTCATTAAATGTATGATTTCCGGAGCAGTTCTCTTTAGTCTACACCAGGGATATTTACTGTAAATTTAAGAAAGCAATCGATAACAAGTGATCATTCTCATACTAGTTTCTAAACTTTTAAATTTGGATTTAATGAAAATACATATCTAACAGCCACCTTTAACAGCCGAATGATTTCAATTTTATGTCAATCTTTGTTTAAACTACTAAGGATGTTATAGAAAATTTGGTGCTTATAGCTGATTTGTACATCTTAGTTATTATTAAGAAAATGAACCATAATAAAAAAAAGTGAATATAAATATATTCAACTTTATTATAAATGTAAAGGAAAAAAGTAATGTATATTTTTAGTATAGATCGTTATCGGTATTTTGATATTAGTTTTGAGCTTGTAATTGTGTCGCATTCATCATTCTTATTAACGCATCCATAATTACAAAATTTATACATATATATAATTTTTTGATCGATCTTTGACTTATGGGATGTAATAAAATAAAATTCCAAAATATAACTTTCTAAAATTAATTTAATATTAAGAAAAAAAATGATAAAGAAGGTAATGATAAAAAAAAAGTGGAAGGAGAAAAACCATTAACTCCAACCAATCAAAATTTATATACATAAAAAATGTTTTTTAAATTATGTTGAGATATGACACTTTTTTAAATAAACAAATATTAAAAAATCATTAATTATTTAGATTTTTTTTTCCCCAAGTGTATCTCTCATACGCAATTATTTCATTTCGTTTCCTATATAATACATGTTTATTTTTACTTAAAAGACCTAAAAGAGATGGAAATAAAATAGATATAAAAATGTATTAGTAAAAATAGAAAAATTAAGTTATACAGGGAAATAAATATAAAAAGTGAATAGTTGTATATAAGGTTAAAATTACACGACAAAGAAATTTATAATATTGTATAAATTAATGTTGGTAAAGTTAAATATAAAAATAGATATATACATAAGCGGAGTACAGTTTTACTAAAATTACGAGTAGAAATTCAAACATCAAGAAATAATACGTTAAATAAGAGCTTGGATTTTTTTTTTAAAGAAGTTAAAAAAATTCAACTAAGAAAATATGAAGTAATATAACAGGCTAAATAAAGCGAAACAAAGCATGTGCATTTCATGTAATTATATAGATTAAGAATTATGTAAGGACTAAAAATACTTATAAAAGGATCGCGTATATATGTAAAAAATATAAATGAGAAATGTAATTTATATATGCAAAACAGAACAAACCAAGAAGGAATGGAAATTAAAACAAATATTTGTTAAAAAATTTGCAGGAAAAATTAAAGCTGAATAGAAGTTTGTTGGTAGTTTTTTTTTAATTTAGGAAGTCTTAAATTGAACAGCAGCAAACTTTCCATACAATAGTGCCAGTGCAAGACTTATTAGTCAATGGATGCAAAAAAGTTTATTCATAAAACCCTTATTTAATGCCTACTAATCCAATATCTTCAGTGAGAAGCCTTGGATCTGAGAATACTGCACCCAGATCTTATAATGCAACTCTCCAACAGTTATTTTTACTTATTTACTTAGCTAGAGAGCTATGTGAGTCTAAGATGAAAACGTAATAAAGTTCTTAATACAAGATTATGCACTTGTATAGTCAAAAACTTGTATAAGAATAGGAAATTATGGTCACGTAAATCTTGAATTGTTTGATATAATAATAAAGTTTCATATTTTGAAGAACAAGGTATATCGATTATAGTTCAGATCTATTAACTCCGATATTCATATATAAATTATATAATGAAAAAAGCTACACCATTTATAAATAGTGCTTGAATTAACTAAGTGCATATATAAAAAGTAAAGAACAGTATTTGTCAGCATAATTTAAGTTTTTGTTTAGATAATTGACGAACTGATAGAAATCTTAAGATTACTTCAGTACATATTTTTAGCTATAGATTAAAATAGAATGCAAGGGTAATTTATCTTGAGTGCTGCTGCTAATATATTGTATTTTCAGATGTTCTTATTTCATGTGTTTATTTTAATATAAGCACACTACATTGATTAAAAGACAGGCTTTAATGACACTTCATACGAACCGAACGCACACACTTTATATATATATATATATATATAAATATAAAGTGTGAATGTATTTCTCTTTCAGTATATATATATATATATATATATATATATATATATATACTGAAAGAGAAATACATTCAGTATATCTGGAGAAGCTATGAATCAGAAAAAATGTAAGAGCATATGATTGCCTTTTGGAGCAGACAAAAATTTGGTTGTAATGAACTTTTAAAATAAAGAAAATAAGATAGTACAGAATTAACTATATATATTTTTCAACTAAATATCAACTTATTTTAAAAAAAAATTTGCAAAATATGCCATAATTAGTGAGAAAAGAATTCTGCCTTTAAATGCTGTACCTATGTTATTTATTTCAAATTTGTGCCAAACAGAAAGAAATGAATGTCGTATTTTTTGTTATTCTCGATTCACATAGTCTCTCTATTAGTTGTCTGTGATTGAATAAAACACACAAAAAATAAAAAATTATACAAAGGGATTTGAACCCTTTACCTATCCATTCCTCCTTACATAACCATACACATGGCCATATACATATGGAAAAAAAGTTCTCCAAAATATATATTTCATACTGAACCAACCAGCACTCATCAGTTCATTCAGATCACCTCCCACACACACACATATATAATAACTACTCACTTTACATTAAGAGAGCAAATCTTAAAACTTTAATAGAAAGTTTTCACTCTTCTCCACTGTCTAACTCTTCAGTCATCCATACTATTGAAAATCTGATGATGGAATGCTAAAAGTTCTTATTGATGCCAATATTGTTGGAATACCCATATTGACTTTAAGTCATTCTGATTCCACAAATGTAGGACCTTAATATTCCCATTTAAATACTCAGAAGAGAGATGGGAAGAATTCAGGCTGAATGTAATATTTAAATACAAGTAATGTAATTGTTCGCTTTTCGCATAGGAGAGGGCAGTCACATCTTAGTACAGTCAGTCTTAGGATCTTTTTGTAGAATGCAATGAATGATGTGATAAAGAATCTGATCAGTTATTGTATCTATCTTTAATGGATAGCTCAAATGATTATACATTAAAAGTGAACACAATTTACATCAGTCCACCTACTTCCTATCCTTCTTTCTGGTTCCATTATACCACAGATTTCAAACTTAGGAAGAAGTTGTGGTTAACTCTCTCAGAGGTGAATCTAGATAAATAACAATATTCTTACTTCTATACAAGTGTAATGAATTAATGACTTCCCAACCAATCTTGATAAAATATTATGACATAAAGGAAAAAAAAGTATGTGTGTATATAATTTAAATAATATGTAATTATGCTAAAATAGAATGATTTTGATAAATCAGAGACTCCTCAATGTTTCAAAATAGTTTAACATGTTTTTATTTTAACAAAGAAAAATGAAGAATTATTGAAAAATAAATCCTAACAACAAATGGGTGAGTACCTGGTGTGAATGCCTGACATATAATAATTAATAATTCAAACTATCCCTGTTAGGTATGCATCATTAGTACTAAATATTTATAAATTTATTACAATTCATAATAAGAATCCTAAAAAGTTTATATTTAAATCCAAGCAGCAGTATAGCGGTTTGTGTCCTTGCAACTTATTTCAACTGACAAAGTCCATCTTTCTTGAAAAAAAACCCCTGTATATTAATGACCTACTGTTGATAGTAAAGTACATATATTTAAGATTAGTCTTTTATACCAAAAAAAAAAAAAAGAATACAAAAATAAACAAGAGTTAGTTAATTAGTATAACAAGGTAACAAATAATTTTGTTCTGTACATAGTGAATGTTCTTAATTTGATGAAAGATAAATCTTATCTCCCATATTAAGTTAGATCTGTCAAACTTGTCCAAAAAGGGAAACTTAAATTTTATTTGTTATAAAACAAAAGTATTTGTTCATCCTATAAGCTGTAATCCCCATTTTCTTTTTGCATTTTTAGAAATGGAATGATCTAAGCTAGGTATATGCTTCTCCATTGTTCATAGATAAACTTTAGAGTTCAGATGATTTATTTAATAAGGTTATAAACCTTCACATTTTCACATGCATATTCTTGAGGTTTACAGCCTTAGTAAATATTATTTATGTGTGTTTAAATAAATTTCTAATTACAACTTTAAATTATCATAATAGATTTCTAACTATAAGATCTTTCCATTGACTTATTGTAAATTGAAAGATCTCATGAGTACTAATGTGTAATAGGAATTGTGGACTTAATCAGTGAAGTATTGAATAGCTTCATGCTTTCAGATCTAACCACTTCAGTCTCACCTATTCATATAGAAAGTAGTTTGAAGTAAAGAAAGGTTCCCCTCTTTTCTTCCAAAGCTTAAGATTGTGGTTAAGACTTGTAGAGGTACCTATCTTCGCATTTTCACACACATATTCTTGAGGTTTACAGCTTTAGTAAATATTACTTATGTAATCTGTAATCAATGTGCCTTTAAATAAATTTATGATTTATTTAAATGATTTGAATAACACTTTTGGTTTGAGAATGTCTTATAAAATCTTTCCAAATCTCAAAGAAAATTTTCTCGATCTTGTAGATTAATACACCTGTGATTCATACATTGTTAGGGTGAAGTGCTGTCAGTCAGCTCTGGTAAGGTGCTATCCTCTCATAGCATTCATTCCATCCTGTGCAAGCTGATATAGTGAAACTAAAGTAGAAGGTATTTCTATAGAAATTTTGCATCTCAATTAGGCATTCTATTGATGAATTATTATTTACATCTTTTTGTAAGCATCTACACAAGACCACCACAGCAAGTTGTTAAGTTGGAAAACATTGGAATAGCTTTTAAATAACATGAGTATTCTTGGTTATAAATTATTTAAAGTTAAAAGCTTTACAATGGCATTCTGACATATATATGTTAATAGATGCAAAGTTACTCTTCTGATAATATTCAAACAATGTGTTGTTATTTCTTATAATTTTCACAATTAATATGAAACTCCTTTGTGTATAAATTTGTAATCTTATAGATGAATTTATTGCTGACAAAGGGTATGTAAATTAATAATTTCTTTGTCTTAGTAAACCATCTTTTTTAGAAAATCTGATTTTCGAATCTTCAGAAAATGCACAGTGCTTTTTTTTTTTCATGGGTTTTTATATATAGTGATTGTTGCATTAATTAATGTTTTCAATTAAGTAATTGAATCATAAAATTTTATCTTTAGAACAATAGGTGGTTTCAATATGCTTGACCTGGATCATTTTCAGGTTGTAAAGATCATGTCCTGGTTAGTTTCCATGGTTATTAAACAATAGGTTTACTTTTATTTTATTTATATGTGTGGGATCTGTAATCTTTAATTGTTTATTATTATTACTTTTTATTTAAAGGTAATGCTTTGTAATTGACATTACTAATGTACATGTAAGTTAAATTTTTTATTTATTATGTAGACCTCAATAATTTATATGTCAAGCTGTTTATTAGAGTGTACTAACTTGCAAATGAATGTCTACACGAGCATTTATGTGAGTTCTAAGGGACCCTTATAGTATAATTAAACATTCTGAACAATAGATGTAATTAAAGGAGATTTGAACACACTCTTTCAATTTCCCTTCAGCTATCCTCTCCATTTTGTATAAATGTTACTGTCTATCAACTCTTTTGTGTTTTTAAATAAACTTATTAAGGTCCTACATATGAGAAGTTAGAGTGATTTAAATTCAACATGGGTATGACAACAATATTGATATCAACAAGGACTTTGAGCATTCCATGATCAGATTTTTGATAATATGGATAGATGAAGAATTGAAAGGTGAAGTAAAGTAAACATGTCCATCAAAGTTTGCAGGCTTTCTATCTTAACGTTAATTGAGTTCTGATTACATATGTCGGGGTGAAATGATGATCATGACCAAGTGATGAGTGGTGGGTTGTGCATGAAATATGTATATTGGAGATCATTTTTCTCTTGTGTGCATGGTCATGTATATCAGTTATATAAGATGGAATTGATAACTGAACAGAGCTTGAAAGTCTATGCTCAAAGCCCCTTTAATTATATCTAAGGTTCAGTATATTTCAATATACTTGTATTTAAATATTACCAATTTATACATAAATAAATATTTAATTTTTTACAATTTAATTTTCTGACTTTTATGGTCTTTTTAAATATTTACAACATAATTACAAGTGTGTTGAGGTACTGGCAGAAGAACCTATATTAAGTACTCACATAAATCAATAAATAAGTGACAGCTGAGTGCATTCAAAGTGTATTGCTTCATATTCATAGCTACAACAAAAGTAATGCAGAATAGGATGTAGGTGGTGATATGCAAAATGTATGTAAATTGTTTAATTGGTCCAAATGCTTGGAAATATCAAAGCAAGTGTCATGTCTGTTAATAGAATTATTCCTTGATTTTATGTTTGCAGTCATTTTTCTCAATGCATACTATTGTAGGGTCAGAGGGTTCAAATATGTGGCCAGTCTTTTTTGAATGCTCTAAGAATATTAAAGAATTGTCATTATTCTTCTGTGCTCTTTTATATTGGATGGCTCTGTAGTTAAGTGGCTTTGGTTTCATTGTAGTATGACCTGGGGTGTTTGAGTGAGGTCCACTGTGTCTTCAGAATTGTTTATAAGATGGTTAGTGCAGGTAGGTGTGTGAAAGCTGATTATTTATATTCATTTTACCTTCATTTATATTTGTAATTCAAATTTATGACATTTATTTGCTCCTTTGAATACAAAGGGATGTCTTCTTTATAAACCAAAAGTGAGTGCACTTTCAGTGAAGTTCACCATATCATAGATCTCTTAAATTAATTATTGAACACATATTGAGATTGTTGAGTATAATTGATAATGGTATTTTACATATGTATTTATATTGTGAGAGTATGGTCCCAACCTATTAGAAACAAAGAGGGTCTGAAACAAAACATACTTAATTAAAGGTGTAACAAATCTATTAACAATTTTTGCTAGATAAACAATATGACATTAATTATATTATAGTAGATTGTGTCATCACCCTTTTTGATTTATTTTTGTTATATTTATATCTACTGATTACAAAATAAGAGTAATTTTTACAGAAATAAAAATATAAATTATGTAATGTATAAAACAGGATGCAGTAAATAAAAATTGCATAAATAATGTATCTATAATGTACAACTAAATGCAACTTTTCTAGACTGTTAATTTATTTGTCTCTATTTACTTTGCATATAACATTTAGAACTAGTAAACTATATTTAAAAAAAAAAAACATTTACATAATAAAAATGGACATACTGAAACAGTATTACAATAATCTAAAATATAATTATTACAAAAGACAAATAAATAATACAACAAAAATAAATATATTAAAACAGTATTACAATAATCGAAAATTTAATAATTCACACAGTTTTGATAAAATGAAAAAAAAAAGTAATTAATATAATATTACAAGATTCTCAATCAAAATATAAATTCATTTTCAATACCAGTTTAAACAAAAAATTTCAAATAAATATTAACACAAAATTATAATATTATAATATCTGTTAATAAAATAAATCGTTTTACAATTTTAAAAAATACTGAAATAACATAAATTTATATTACTGTAATACTGTGTTAATAAGATAATTCATTTTTCGTTATATAAAAAACAACTTAAATATTAATACAAGATTACTATGTCAAAATAATTTTAATTAGCTAAGTATGTAAAATAATTTAAGTTGTTTTTAATAACATGTAGTATGAAAAAAATCGAATCATTATCACAATATTATACTATAGTATGGGAATTGGTATTCAATAACAAGAAAAATCAATTGAAATTATAAAACAATATATTACTATGTTTCCTTGAAAACAAGACCTAACTAGAAGATAAACTCTAGCATGATTTTTCAGGATGCTTATAATACAAACTAAGCCCTAATTAAGATCATCAGCCAGATGAACAAATTTTTTTTTGTTTATTGAAGTACATAATATATGTATTGAATTATAAAATAATAAATGTTTAATGTTTTAAGCAAATGATAATATAAATTATAATGGTATTTATGTATTTTTACATTGAACACAACAAACATATTTCTATGTGCATAGATAAATAATTTCCTCTCAGTCAAATCTTGAATTAAAGTAACAATTTTATTTAATTTAAGAATGATTTAACACACACACACATATATATATATATATTAGACAAT
The DNA here is from genome assembly GCA_028023455.1 of Epiperipatus broadwayi. NCBI lineage: Eukaryota > Metazoa > Onychophora > Udeonychophora > Euonychophora > Peripatidae > Epiperipatus > Epiperipatus broadwayi. The sequence continues at coordinate 348,919 of JAQFVV010000241.1, read as the reverse complement.
TTATTAATTTCATTTATGTAATTTTAGATAGTTATTTAATTTATACTTAATGCTCAGATTTAGAATGGCTTGACTTAGTTGTAGTTTGATTGTGATAATTTTTAAATATTCAAGATAAAATAAAAATCAGCTTTGTTTCTTAAAATTTTTTCTTTCTAAAAGAGTTTAAATAATGAAAGTGATTTTAATAATTAAAGTTTAGTTTAAGTTATATCAACGTTTTTCCTCAAGAAAATTTTTAAAAAGAAATACCCAAATAGGACTATTACAAGTGTTTACAATGTGTGCCTTTGATAATAGATGGATGTGATTGTGTCTTATATGAATCTTCTTAATTCAATATGCCATTTACTCTAACAGTCATAAACAGTTGTAATATGGAAATGTTTTCTGGATTTTTGTGCTTGCATTTTTTCATTGCTTTTGTATGGATAATAATTGTTAATTGTAATCATTTTTGTTACCACTCTTATCTCATAACTTGATCTAATAATAAATTTAAACTAAATATTTTGATGCCAGACAAGTATTTGTACTTAAATAAATGTAAATATTCCAGTCTATATTTGAAAGTTCAAAAGTTCACAGAATGCATTGCTGAAGTTGTTTTGAGATTTTGAATAAATGTATGTTTTTGTATGTAAAAAAAATAAGACATTCCCTGAAAATAAGGCGTAAAGTGTCTTTTGGAGCAAAAATGGATATAAGACCCTGTCTTATTTTCAGGGAAACATCATAATATTATAATACTGAGTGAATAAATTAATTGTTTTTTTTTTGACCAAAAAAAATAGAAATAGTAACATTTACCATGCTATTATATTAACAAGTTAATTTTTTTATAACTTGAAGAAAAAAATCTAAAATATTAACAGAATATTATTGCAATGTAGGATTAGATGCATTAACAATATAGTATTTGTAAGTTAATTTATTTTTAATAACCTTCCATAAAACTAATCAAAATGTTAAAACATTATGATAATAACATTATAATAATGAGTTAATAAAATATTTTACTTTTAGCAACGTAAAATAAAAATTTCAAAATATTAATACTTGTTTTAATAATGTGAAAAAAAATGTAAATGAATATTATAAAAAAGAATAATAGAGCAATATTACATTCATAATGTAATTGAAAAATATCCAAAATATTAACTCTAAAACATTAACTCAATAAAGTGGCTAACAGGTTCATCTGGGCATAATTGTTGAGATATTCCTGACTTCGTTTAAGGAGAAGCCAAAATACATCACATCACATCACATCAATAGATATAAATGCTACCAGGCTGATTTACATTTAAATTTTTTTTTTAAATAATGCTTTCATTGGTTTCTTTTATTTTGGGGATTTACATTTTTTTTAGATATACAACATTGAATTTCTTTCAAAATACATTTACTTTTTTGTTAAAACATTATTTTCTAAATTACAATTTTTAATTACATTATATATTTTAGTATGTAGCACTGGAATGCGCAGGGGAGTAATGATTGTTTTTGCTGATTTGAAGGATCAGCCAATAAATCCACTACTTTGATCTAACCAACTTTAGGATTTCTAAAATGATGTGCAACCTCAGATATTTGATTTGTCTCATAGCTGTTCTTTATGAATAAACATTATTTAATAGAATGGAGTAATTATATTTTAAAATTACATTATACATTTCAGTGCATAGTGCTCCACCACAGCTATTTTAGTAGTCTCATAGCTGTTCTCGCACAAACGTGACTTTTCCCATGAATTCACTAAAATCATGCTGGAACCTACACTTTTGAAATTGAATTCACCTTCAAAGATGTGTAGAAAAGTGCAATGATGGCTTACGATTATGACTATGGAACAGTACATCAGGTAGGATGTAAGAGGATTACTTCGAATGCACATTAAAAGAGTTATGGCCTGTTAAATTCTATACACCCTCACATCATACAGTAGTGATATGTGAAGTTGTCACAAAGCACATTAGTGGACCATGTGCAATGCAATCTAGGCCTGCAATGGCTAATATGAACACAACTGTTCTATAGACCATAAGTTTGGCTGCATAAACAGCATATTTCTGTGCTTTTGCATGGAAACAGCACCATCAAGAGGGATGGATTGTCATAAGTATAGTACGAAATAGGTTAACTATATTTTGATTAAATGTTAATCCATTTTTAATAACATTATATGAAAAACTCAAATTATACTTCAGTAGTAAAAAACATTGTAATGTTGATTAATAAAGTAATTCTATTTGAATAGTCTGAAGGAAAAAATAAAATAACACAATACTACAATGATAATGTAATGTATTAAATATGTTATTTTATGTGTTTAGTTTTTATTATATGAAACAAACCATAAATATTAGTCCAATGCTACAATAATATTGTGACATTATGTTAATTCACTTTAACAATATAAAAAATCTGAAATATTAAAACAATATTGCAAGTATATTGTAATACAATAATAAAAAGTTAATATGTTTTTGGTTAAATAAAGAAAAATAACAACATAGTATTATAAATAAAAAAAATACTACCCTGTTATTATAATGATACCTTAAAATAGTATTAATGATTCTTTTTTAATAATTAAAAGAATAAATTCTACCACAATATTTTAAAAATTTTGTAACATTCTGTTTAGTAGCTAATTCATGTTTGACAACATGGAAAGTAAAACATAAAATATTAACAGAATATTTAAATGAATGTAATATTGTATTATGTTGATTTTTGTAAATTAATTTGCTTTTGAAATCATTATACAAATAAATAAAAATATTAGAAGAATATTATAATAACACTATAATATTGTATTAATAAAGTAATTTAATTTTAATAATGTTAAAAACACTCATAATATTAACACATTAATATATTGATATTATAATGTTGTATTATTAGTTAACTCAATTTTTACTAATAAAAAACCCCTGAAATAATATAATATTACTCAAATATTTTGTTACTTAGGTTAATTATATTGTGTGTGTGTAAGTTAATGTTTTTTTGATGGCATGCAAAATATATCTAATAATACTTTTTGTTCTAATACACTTATTTATTTTTGATAAAAGAAATAAATATAAAAAAAATATTAACAAATATTTTAATGATATTATATAAAGCATTAAATAAATTTATTATATTGTTTTCATAAATTAATTCATTTTTAATATTATTATAGAAAAAACTAAAATATTAGCATAATATTATAGTGATATTGTAATACTGAGTCTTAGAGATAATTCGTTTTCAATAAACAAAAAAAACATAAATTTTAACACAATCTTACATTGATATTGTAATAATTACTTTAATAAACTAACTAATTTTTTAATATTTAAATACAAGTATATTGTCTATACTGAATTTAATATAATGAGAAGGGATTTAAACTAGACTTGCAAGCTCCCTACAACTATCCACTCCATCTTATTCAACCAATAATAGGAACACATAATGTGAAAAAGATAAATGATCCCCAATATAATATTTCATGCTAAACCAGCACTTATAAATTGGTTCAGATCTTCATCTTCCACACAGATATATAATCTGTGCTCTGGTTATATTAAGATAAAAAATCTTCAAACTTTAATGAACAAGTTTCAATCTTCTCCACCCTCCAACTCTTCAGTTATCCATATCATTAAAAATCTGATAATGTAATACTCAAAGCCCTTGTTGATGGTGATATTATTGTCATACCCATGTTGATATTCAATCACTCTGACATGTCATATATAAAACCTTAATATATCCATTTAAATACAAAAAAGTTGATAGCTGTGATAATCTTGAAAATCTGAGTTCAAATCCCTTTTAGTCAAATTCAGTATAGACAATATAATTGTAGTTAAATATTACATATTCAGCCCATATTCTGGTCATCTCTCTTTTGTGTATTTAAATGGACATATTAAAGTCTTATAAATAAGGGCTCAGAGTAACTTAAAGTCAACATCAGTATGACAATAATATTGGTATCAACAATAATTTTGAGTTTTCCATCATTGGATTTTCAATGATATGAATGGCAGTTGGAGAGTGAAGAAGATTGAAACCTTCCCATTTAAGTTTTAAGATTTGCTATCTTTGAGTACTGATTATTTATATGTGTGGGACATTATGATTTGGATCAATTTATATATGCTGGTTTAGCATGAAATACATAAATTGGAGATCAATTATCTTTTTTACATATAGTCATGTGTATCAGTTGTGTAAAATGGAGTGGATAGCTATAAAGAGCATGAATATCTAAGTTCAATTCTCTTCTAGTAACTCATTTTTTATAATATATAATGAAAAAATATGAAATTACATAATTTTACAAAAATATTATATTGTCTTGGATATGTTAATTATATTGTGTACCCAAGCTTTGTTTTAATAATATGAAAAAAATATGGTGTTAATTGATTTTTGATAATATAAATACTGAAAATCTGAAATATTAATACAAATTATAAAAATATTAAAAATCTATGTTAATAAGCTGATGTATGTTTTACAGCATAAAACATTCAATATTAATACAACATTACAAAAATATTATCTGTAAGTTAATTCATTTTAAATAATAAAAAGTGAAGCATTAACACAATCTCTATAATTCCTATTTTCTCTGTTGTCCAAATGGTGAATGTATGTTTGTCCATAAGGCTGTCATGTGTCAAATCTATGCCTAATTAAAAAAATAATATTTTTATGTGAAGGAAATAATTCCATCATTAATAAAACATGGTTGAAAAATCAGTACATATGCTTTTAATTGCAAAGGTATAGTATTTAAATCACAAAGAAATTGTGATTATAATATATAAATTCATGCTTGAAATATGATCCTTAGTGAGAAAAATAAATAGAAATTATAGTAGCATATTTACATTTAGTTATGGTTAGCATATTATTATGTTGTAATTCTGCCATTAATAAAAATCACTCAGAAAAAACAGTACATGTGCTTTTAACAATAGAAGTATAGTATTTAAATCACAAAGTCAATGTAATTACATCACATATGTTTATGTTTGAAATGTGATATTTAGTGAGGGAAAAAATAAATACTATAATATGGTATTTACATTTAGTTTTGGCTAATGTACAATTAAAGCCAAAATAACAGCCTTTTCAAGCCAGCTATATTTCTCACATTTAATATATAATATTAAAATCTTTTGTTTAATTTACATTAAATCTTTAAAAGATTTGTTAAAACAATCAATTAAAAGAAATCACAACCTATTTAGATGGGGTACATCTGGTATTACAAAAATACTGTAATATTGAGTTAATAATGTAATTTGTTTTCAATAACATCGAAAAAAACTCAAGTAACAAATTTTCTAAAAATATTTTAATCTGCATTAAATAAATTAATTATATTAAGTGTATAAATTAATTTGTTTTAGATAACAATAAAAAGATGAAATTAGTAACTCAATATTAAAACAATATTGTAATAGTAATTTAATAATGGAAATTATTCTTGACAATATAAAACAAAAACAATTGAAAGATTAATGCAATATTTAAATGATAATTTAATATTATCATAAGTTAATTGTTTTTAATCAAAAAAACAATACAAGAGTACAATGATATTTTAATACTGCACAAAATTGTTATCTATTTGATAACAATGTGATGGGAAAATGTGAAATATTAATATCTTAATTATAATATAAAATATGTTAATGATAAATTCGTTTTTGTTTACTAGAAAAAAAATAACACCTGAAATATTAACATGATATTATAAAAATAATATAACATTGTATTAAAAATTTACAAACATATACAATATTAAGTTAGATGGGTCAATGCCATTATTGGATGCTAATTAATACAGTATAAAAATAAATCATTATCACAATTTTATAATAATACTGTAAATTGAGTGTATAGGATAATTTGTTTTTAATACAAAAATAAGCAGAAATATTTTAATGACATTATAATGTGCTAATCCAATCATTTTTGATAACAAGAAAAAAACTGAACAATTATTATAATACTAAAATATTAACACAATATTACAATAATCATGTAATATTGTCTTAGATAAAATTATTATATAGTGTTCATAAATTAATTTGCTTTTGATAATACATGAAAACAAAAATCTGAAACTTAATATTATAAAAAACATTATAGTACTGTTACAATATATTCGTTTATTTTTAATAATGTAAAGAGAAAGAAAATTCTAAAACATTAACACAATAATATAATGATATTGTAAAACTTTCTTAATAAGTTAATTTACTTTAATAACTAAAGAAAAGTACTAATACAATATTATAGTTATATCAAACATCTTTGATAAAATAAATAAACTGATATTAACATGATATTACTATAATCTCTAACATAATTTATTTTTAACAGATATAGAAATAAGAAAAAACATACCTGAAATCCACGGTGATACAAACATAATAAATCATTTTTAACAAAATAAAAATAAGTGTAAAATATTATAACAAACTTACAATCATTGTGTTAATAAAGTTGTTTTGATAATATGAAGAAAACAAATTCAAACTATTAATCCAATATTACTCTGATAAAAAATTTAATAAGATAGTTTATTTTTGATAACGTGAAAGAAAAATCTGCAGGATCCATATTGTAATTCAGTGACATCAAACATAATATTTTAATTTTTATTTGATAATGTAAAGAAATAAGAAAAAAAATCAGATATTGGCACAACATTATAATGATGTCAAATATAAAATAATAATTTATTTTGAATACATCAAGAAAAAACAAGTAAAATATTAATATGGTATTACACTGATTGTAAACAAAGTTAATTTATTTCTGATAACATGAAAAAAGAAAAATAGCAGAAATATTACTCAATAGTGCAAAAAATATCAAATATAATAAACTTATTTACTTTTGACAACATAATGAGTAATTAGATAAAAACAACAACCTGAAATATTAATATAATATTACAATGATTTCAATTAAAATAATTTTTTGATATGAAAAAAAAACAACTAACAAATATTAATACATTATTGTTATAATTTTAAATATAATTTAATTCACTCTTAAAAACCCAAAATATTAACATATTATTACAATTCCCAAATACAGGACATCTGTTTTTGACATGAAAAAAACTTGAAATATTAACACAATAGTACAATAATATAATAATAAGTTTATTTATTTTTGATAACATGAAAAAATAAAAAAAAAACTCAAATAGTAAAATAATGTTATTCTGAATTCAATTGTAATACGTTTTTTTTATTACGTAAAAAATATTAATACAAGATTGCAATAATTTCAAGCAGTTTAATTTACTCTTAATAACACAAAATATGAAACAAAAGCTATTAATATACTATTACAAGATTTCTAACAAAATTAATTATTTTTAATAACATAAAAAACACTGAAATATTAATACAATAGTATAACAATATCAAATATAAAAAAATATTATTTTTGACAATAAAAAGCATAAAATATTCAAACTATTAAAATAATATTACAATGATTTCAATTATAATAATTATATATTTTTAATAGTGTGGAATAAAAATCAACTAAAATACTATATTGCAACAATGTGAAAGATAAGTTAATTCACTATTAAAAGCACAAGATAATAAAAGCTATTAACTGAATATTACAAGATAAGAAATAAAGAAAATTCATTTTTGCTAACACGAAAAATACCAATAGCAATACATTTCTTTTGTTGAAAATTTGGCCTTTATTTTCTTTTAGTGTTACGATGACGTAAGAAGAACGCAAGGTCAACTGAAAAAAAAAAGCAGGAATTAATTTGTGTTGTCTTAATTAAGTAATATAGACAAATATTTACAAGTATATTTAATAAATGAGTATATGTTTATCATTAGGTACGATATTTTAAATCATACAGTGACAATAAAGCAATTCAACATATAGCATACAGATTTACTTGTGAAATTATTTTTTGACATTTTATTGCAAAGATGTTTTAATATTTATACTGTATGTACCTATAGTCAAATAATTTTAGTGATATTGAATACATTTATTAATGTAAAGTATGTCAATCATATTTTTATTTGTGTAGAATAGAATTATATATATTTAAGTACTTATTCTATAAATATTAAAGCATCCCTGAAGGAAGATTTCAATTTCAGTCATTTAAAAATAACTATAAGACTCAATACTTTTAAAATCTAAGAAATGGATAAATTTATAAGAAATATGAAATATTTTGAGTATCTCAAATTGAAATTCTGTTTGTATGTAAAATTTAATACAATAAGCATGATAATAGCGCTATCTCTAAACAAGATGCTTTAAACAAGCTTTTTTTTCTTTTAATAAATGCAGCAAGAAAAAGTATTTAAAATCTCTATCTAAAATTATCCCTATCTTGTCAGTGAGGCACTAGGAAATTCAGACACTAGGCTTAAAATCCAAACGCAAACCAGCATTTATTGAATACTTAACTATTAAGTAGAAAATCTGAAAATTTCTGACATTTATATATCTTTAAATCCAGATACCTAAGTTAAATAGCCATATGGAACTGAATGAAATTCAGATACACCATATTTTAATAGTCTTAGCAATATAACATCACCAAAGCCTCAAAAGCCAAACTATAATGGTAAGAAAACCAAGGCATACATCACATGATTTAATTTAATAATCTTCTATTTACAAATGTACTATAATGAGCATGCTAATAGCTCTGAACAAGCTTTTTTTTGATAAATAACCTAGCATCTCATTGACGAGAGCCATTAGTTCAAAAAAGTTTGGGGATAGGTATAATTCTAGATAGAGATTTTAAATGCTTTCTCTTTCAGCAATTATCTGGAAAAAAAAAGCTTGTTTAGAGCTAATAGCATGGTTATTATTGAAACAGTAAGATATACTCTTCAAATCTTAGTTTCACTTTGCCTTCCTTTTACCTACTCTCATACTCTATTTCAAACCCTAATTTTATCACAGTGTGTGCGTACTGCTTATATTTACTGAAATCCTGCCTAAATTTATATTTCCAATGGGGTACCCATGGGTTTTATAACAATTAAAATTTTCTTAATGATTTTTTTCAAACCGTCGAGTATATTTACACATATATTATACTCCTACAACAAAAGTAGGTCACATATTCTCATTTACCCACATACTGTGATAATAGATTTAAAACTTTAAGTAAAATAATATTTTAGTTATAGAGTTATTGTTTGGATCTGTTTACTTAAGACATATTATCTTCGTTTTGTTTTAGATTTTCATTTAATAAAAGATTTGTTACCATTTAATAAAATAATATCACTTGTAAATAGACTTAAACATTAAGATTTTGAAAATAACTTTTAAGTTTTATATGTTATATTTTAGAATTTAGGCCATTTTCTTTTAAAAAAATCAATGAGTGTGGGGAAAAAGAACGATAGTGGCTAATTTTAAACTTTTTATGCTCATTCCACTAGTGGATTTTTTTGATCAATTATAAGATAACAGTTTAGCGAGCAAATTTTAATTAAATAAATTTGTATCAGAATATCTGGGAATGTGTGTATAATAAATTTTAATCAAAAGTGCATTCTTCGGTATCTGATCTAATTAATAAATTTTAAGAAATAGATTTCATTACTGCAGGGGAAAAGTGATTGTCTAATGCGAGAGTATAAATAAGGCTGATTTTGTGATAGGAATAGATAAGTTGTAGTTATCTAAGAGACAAGTTTTAGACATATTAGTATAGATTTTAGTTATCTAAAACCTGAGGTTATAAGTTTGAAATAAGTTTTTAAGTTTGGAATAATAAATTTAAAGAAAGAAAAGAAGTTGGTCAAAGAAATCACCTTATTGGATTCTCTATGAGAAGTGAACTATATCCAGAAATGCCTGTGGTGGTCAACTTTAGAATTATGAAGTAAAAGGCAGTGGGCCATATTCTCTCAGGAATGGCTTTCTTACCATCGACATTCTCCATCTGAAGTCCTGTTATTGTGCTTAAAATGCTGACTAAACCATTAGAAGTAATGCTGCTCATGGAAGCTGTATTTTGAAACATCCTAAATTATGCTGCTTGTAAAATCTGTGATCATAGAGAAGAAACAAAAAATTTGCTCAAAAACTCCATTTAAATTTTGGGAAATGCTCATGAACTGCCCATGCAAAGTGAGGTAATTACAAATGTACCTGAGATCTCATAAACCTTAAGCTATAGCTATTTTTAATAATGTATTCCATATTATGTATTTATCACATGTATTCATTTAATCCTTTCTTAATGCATGTTACACTTCTTCTACTTGGGTTACCTATTTTTTATATATGTATAATGTTTTATTTTAAATGCCTTATTATAATGTCATTTTTAAAATTTATTCTTTCAAGCCTATGCGAGTTGCTTAGGGAAATTTTATAAATGCTTGGTTGCCATATTTATTACTAAATTGCAAGCACACATTCCCCTCTCTTTTATTAACGGTTTTAAGATAATTATTTCACATATCACATAAATGATTTTAAAATAGTTTTTTTTTATATATATTTAAATTTCATTGAGAGAGGCTGGCCATAAAATAAATTTATGAGTGAGTTATTCTGCCATTTGTGAACCACTCTTTTAATATATTTTAAAATTAATTGTGTGATGATGGTGAACATGCTGGAGTATTAAATTTCACTTTACTTTTCCCAAAGTCATCTACAGCTGAGTCTGTGTTCCTGTTTTACTCTGCGATTTCCATTAGAGTGTGACATAAATGCCTCACTGGGGAATTTATTCATGTTCGTTCTCACAGTCATGAAGCTCCTTGGTGTGGGCTAGGCTTGAGCTGTGTAAGGACTAGAGATGTCCCAGATAAATGGAAAAATGCCTCTCCAAACCCAAATTTAGTTTTATTTACTTGTTTTCTGGTAAAGCTGTGGTTCCAACAACCTACTTTCAATATAACACAGAATTCTTCCAACAAAATCAAGGAATGGCTATGGGCTCACCATCGTAACCCCTGATTAGCAATATTTACATGGAAGAACTTGAAATCTTAATTATAAAAGCTATTCCATATCCATCTAAAGTTTGGCTTTGGTATGTGGGTGATACATTTGTTATATGGCCACATAGTGAAGCACTGCTACAAACATTCTGGAAATACATCAATAAAATATCCCCTTCAATTAAATTCACAATAGAATCAAAACAAGAACAAAAATTGGAATTCTTAGATGTTCTTGTGACAAGACTCCTTCATGGCAAAATCAAAACTACAGTTTATTGAAAACCGACACATATAAGAAAACACCTAGCCTATTAATCCAATCACACCAAAAACACAAAACATCGAGTTATACTATCACTATGGACCAGAGCAAAAGAAGTTTGTTCAGAAACCAGTGATTTGAAAAAAGAAAAGATTTATGTAGAACAAACTCTTATGAAAAATGGTTATCCATCAGCTGTTATTAAAAAAATGTTAAATAGACAGCAAAAAGAACCACCAAGAGAAAGAACAATTGGTACTGTAGTGTACCCATACATTCCAAAAATAGCAAACAAATTAAGGAAAATATGTATTCAGTATAACATCAAAACAGCTTTCCAGAGCTATACCACACTATGAGGAATTCTAACATCTACAAAGCATAAACTTGAAATGCTGAAAAGAATAAACTGCATCTATGAAATACCATGTGAATGTGGAAGAACATATATTGGTGAGACCAGTCAAAGGCTTGCAAAAACACAAACTGATAATTAGAAAAGAGTCAATAGATGTGTCTAAGATAGCAAATAATGTATGTGCCAAAAATATATGTTCAATTGGAAAAATACAAAAATATTGGCTAGAATAGAAAAGGTATAAAAAAGTAAATTTAAAGAAGCTGCTCACATGACATTGGCAAAAAATCTCATAAGCCAACCTAGAGTGACTATACATAATGTATGGAAACCACTAATCAACTTTGCTCTTAGAAAAAAGTGGAGAAATCAGAATGAACCTTGTAGATAAGTATATAAAATTTCTATTCTTTGGCAGGATGGCTATTGGTTAGAGCATTACCTTAAAATTTGATACTCAAAAATCTAAGGGTTTGAATACCATGCTAGTACTATCACAGGTTAGATCAGCAACACCTGAAGAAGAATGGAAAAGAATACTCTCAAAACATTGTGAATATACTAACCTGTTTGATGTGCTATTACTGACAGTTGAATGTATTTGGAATATTTAAATAAAAGTTAAATTTTGTTAAAGACATTCAATACTCATATTAGATGATAGAAATAGTCCAATATAAAAATACAATTAGAACGTCATCACAAACCTTCAGGAAAACACTAGAGTATAGATAGGTTAATATTATTTAACATTTAAACATTAGAGGTAGTGTAGATTTACAAAATATTCTCAAAATGTTGTTATAACTTTTTAGGAACTAGTTTATTTAGATAGAGAATACATTTACATTACTATATGTAATATTTGATTAGTAAAGTATATCAGAACTTGGTTGTTTGTTGATTTGATTTGGGTTTTATTCAGTTACAAATTAAATGGATATCTTAGGCATATGTCATTGTTTAGGACAATGATGTATGATTTCACTGCTTATTGTATTTTATTTTGAGATAATGAATAGGTTTGGTGATATTTGAGATAGTGATCTTGTTTGTTTTCTTTTGTTATAAATGCTATCTGAACAAATTAAATTTTAATAGAAATTGGCATCAGTATTTTACTTTAGATAATCTACATGATTATTTATTGGAAACATTGTTATTGCATAGTGTAACTAACGCCCAGGCTAGATAATTGTACACAGGTTATAACAGAATTACTATTTATTGGTACATAATTTGCTCTGTTATAAATAATGCTTAACCCATATGGGCCTTTGTTCATTATCTTCTATTTAATTTTGTGTCAATAATAAATGGTTATATAAAAAAACTATGGAGCAATATCTTTTGTTTCATGAAAAATGCTGACCAAACCAGTAGAGAAGAGAGATAATAGGGTAAAAGATCAACCTCATTACAAAAGGGCTACCCGACTGAGGGATAATGGGTGGGCCCATTGCAATAAATTAAAATATTAATTTTGATAGTCTATATTCCTTCAAAATATATATAAAATTCAACTTGATATATATTAAAGATAGTAGTATTCATACAATTCAACTTTTTCTGTTAGAAGTACTTTCAAATATATTCTTTTAGTCTTTGTCAACTATATAAAGATATAACATTGAATAATCAAAATGAGACATTGATTTATAATTGCCATAATTCCATTCAGTTATCTCATAATTCTGTTATTTTAATGTTTGATGAGTCATTAATACTTGATGATTTTTTGAAATTAATATAACTTCTTTTATTTTTCGATTATTGTGGCAACATTAAAAGGAATATAGTCAAAAATATTTTTAACAGAATAAGTTGAATTATATGAATGTTACTGTATTTAATATATATCAAGTTGAATTTTATACACACACACACACATATATATATATATATATGTATTAATATCTGATGCTTGAGATTTATATGCAATTAATATTAAAGCTTTCTAGTCAATACTGAAAACTTAATATAATAACACAAAATTAAACTTCTATATATTTAAATATTAATATAAAATATTACTGGCATATTCAAGTTTACTCTTTTGAAATGGTTTATTTTACATTTTCACCAGATATTAAAAGATGTCTCTCAAAATATTTATAAAAAAATGGTTGGGGAAACTTTCCAATAACTCAAAATATAGTTTAACCATCTAATATATGCAAACACATTACATGACATTTGTAATACAAGCTTGTTAAATTAGGTCATGTGACATATGACATAATTTCTTTGTAATTTTATTTTTTGCTATTAAGACTTTGGTGATTTTATATTGCTAAAGTTATTAATATATGGGGTATCTGAACTTAGTTCAGTCCCATATGGCTATTTAAGTTAGATAGCAGGATTGGAAGACATATGGATGTGTGAAAATTTCAGATTTTCTATTTAATAGTTATCCATTAGATAAAGTGCTGTGCTTAGTTTGGTATTTTAAATCTAATGTTTGAATATCCTAGCACCTCACTGAGGAAGTCAGTAGCAGAAACTGGTCTGAGGTTGGAGATATTCTGAAAAGCTTGTCAAGAGCAGTTTGCAAGCTCCTTATATAGCATTTGCAATACAAGCTTGTTTTCATGTGACATATGATTTAATTTCTTTTAATTTATCATTTTCTATATAGACTGATAGATAAATAAAATTTTCATCTCATCTTTTTCCAACTCAGATTAATTTTTCCCAAACAACAACTAGAGATGCAAAAATAACTTAAATAAACAATATCTTGATAGCTAAATTAAAATAAAACTATAAACATTATTCCAAGCCTAAAATAATGAGCAAAAAAGAAAATAACAAAAAGCAATAGATATTAAAGTTTGTGTTTCTTTTATAAAAGAACATACATATGCTATTCAATATATCATAAAATGCTACTTCATAAAAACAATACATATTAATAAACAAAATAAAATAATATTTTATTCAAAATTAATTGGATCCATTTTGAAATCTAGAGAGTTTATAAGATCTCATTTAGTGTTTATGGAGCCTTTTACAAGGACATTAGTAACTTTACTTCAGTGCTAATGAGAGGAACAGGATAATTTAGTACTACCACAAAATCAAACAAGGCATTAGACTTTTTAATAGACCAGGTTATTAGCAATCATAATGATATATCAGTAATAGCTATCATTTGAGAATATCTTCTAAAACCCATGAAAACAAGTGTTAATTTTACATTAGATCATTTGACTAAAAACATTTCTACTCCTTTCAATTTTTCAAAAATATTGCTTAATTTTTTGTTTGCATAGATATTAAATCTTGTTCCATATAGTACTTGTATAACTTTTATACTGTTTTTTTTTTTGGTAAAACAGCATATTTTTTGCCAGATGATAGCAATATTACCGTTAATTATACAGTTATAAACCTGGAAAATATATTTTATATTTTGTACCTGGGATGATCACATTTATTTTTATATTATTAATAATTTTAATAACCCTGTAAATCAAAAATATTTTTTAAATATGTATCACGAAGAATATTTAATAATAGTTATGAAAAACAATTCCAACAGAATGTAATATTGTAAGTCAAACATATTAGAATCATTTAAATAAACTTTTAATAAACAATATTTTTTTATAAAAACACTAATATACCAGTGAAATAAAATATACTGTGCAGTATAGCTTTGATACAAGAGAGAGTATTATTTACAAATCTATTAAAATGACTCAGTTAAGTTTGACTTTGAATTCTTTAGTGATTTTAGACTTTATTTCTTGATACACACATATGTACACAAACACACACATATATACATGCGACCACAATTACAATTTTCAACTTTATCTCTCTATATTAAATATTTTAAGTTGTCAAAAAGAATTCCCCCATAGAGGTTTAAAAATATAATGAAATAATGATATTCAACTGCAAATGATACATTGTATTTGGATGAATTCAAAATTATGTTCACATATCTTAATTATAAAGTCACTATATTTATATTTATACCTTCACAAACTGGAAAAGATGGCATCCAATTTAAGTTAGCATCACAGATGAGCTCTGATGGTCCAATTTTTATAAAACCTTCTTGACATTTCAATTTGATTTTTGATCCTATCTGGTATACTTTAAGTTCAGGAATAATTTTTCCATTAGGTAACTTTGGCTGTTTACACATTGGAGCTACAAAAAAAAATAATAAAAAAAGAAAACTGTAAAGTTTTCCAATGAAAGATGTAACAATAAGATGATGTTGCAAAAGTTTATCATAGAGTTTTGATATTAAAAAATGTTAATTATTCTATAGAAACAGAGATATTTATGTTAGATTATAAAATATTGTTTTGTATGATTTATCAATCACTCTTCTCATCTATAACCTTCCAAGATTTTAAAGGATTCACACAATACTAAAAATGTAAATAACAACCTTTAATTGTGATATATATTAGATACATGTAACTTTTTTCTTTATTTTTATTTTTTTGCAAAATCAAAAATGGCAAACTCTTCTCATCTATAACCTTCCAAGATTTTAAAGGATTCACACAATACTAAAAATGTAAATAACAACCTTTAATTGTGATATATATTAGATACATGTAACTTTTTTCTTTATTTTTATTTTTTTGCAAAATCAAAAATGGCAAATATTTTATTTAGTTCCTATTCTCTTTTTAATTTCCCTCAAATTTTCAAACTTCATTCAGCTCTCAAATCTTTTCAGATTCCAACTCTGTTTTTTATTGACTACAGCTTACAACAACTAGTAACATTTTTGTTTCTAAAAATTGAATTGATTGCAAGACAAAATCGAAATACTGTGATCACATCAATATCACATCAAGTAGCTGTATTAATTTTAGACACTATGTTTATATTTTTAACATTAAATTAAGTACACTTAGCTTGAGATATATATGTAAATTATAAAGCGCAGATAACCCCAACATGTAGGAATTATTACACTTACATTTCAACAAATGTTTAGAAGAAAAGGATGGATTGTCATTAACTTTACCTTTAATGCTATTTAATCAAACATTTATTGATGATGCTAGAAATAAAATAATCCATAGCAGTATTTTAAATTGCCATCACTCAGAAGTCATCATTAAGAATATATATATATGGTGACAAGATATTCTCACTATTAAAGATCTTATAATATTAACATAAAGTTTGTCTTATAAATATTAATACATTAAATTAGGTACCAATAGACCTTTTTATTTTGTCATCTGATTCAGGAATACTCGAGAAGTACATCTGCCTTCTACAAGATTAGATTTGGGTAATTATATTTCATTTTTCCTTTAATTAATTTTTTAAAACACTCACATTTAACATCATAAAACAGAACTGAGATATTCAATCAATAAATTTAAGATTTAGCCTACTTTCCAACATCAAGTATAGAAAAAAAATAAAAAATACAAAAGATAAAAAGTAAACATTTTCAATATTACAATAACTTCATTTCCTTTGTAGTTTTAATAAATTAATATACATAAAAAATTTGTGTTTTTTATTAATATTGTTAAAATGTTTTAAAAAAAAAATCTAAAATCTGAGTTGTTCATTTATGTTGTTTTATTATTATTTGTTTTCATTTATTTAACAAAAATGTAAAAAATCAATTTTCAAAAGAAAACTTACAATTGTTCACTTAGTTTTCCTCTCTCCCTTCCTCTTTGTTTTTTATCTCTTAAAACCAAATAAGGAATTGAAAAGACAAATAATGTTAAAAGTACAAACATAAATCTGTCAATGACAAGTAATAAGAAGGCTACAAATTACACATTGAATTTATGATAAATTAATTTAAATAAAATCCTTGTTTTTTACTTCACCGTTGAGTAGTAAGTTTTAAATTGCATTTTACACAAAAAAAGTGAAGCTTAGTATTATTAGAAAAAAATTATACAGCTGAGCACTTTCAGAGAACTTAAGTCTCTATATTCATAGCCTATTTCGGAGTGTCAGTTTACATTGAGATTTTAAGCGGAGTATAGTGGTAATTTATGCAAACTTTATTCAAAGTTTTCTTTCATAAATACCATTTTCTAGAGATTGCAAAGCACAATTTTTTTCAGTTTATTGCATAGCTGTCATTTTCAATAAAGCATGCCTCCTTTATCTTTTATTTCATATCATTACATTCAGTGCACAGTGCCCTTGCCATAGTGGGTTCAAACACAGAGCCTGGCATTTTTTGGTGCTCAAAGAATATGGATTTGTTTTCAGTATTATTTAGATGTCTCCTGTATAAATAATGATGTTGAGATATTTTGGTGGTGATGTTGGCATGGGTCTCTCCATAATATGCTGCTCTAAATCCATTGGTTGAGCATGAAATTTTGTAAATTGCTTGGGCTATTTGATCAGAAGATATTTTGTTTTTGGTATTGCTTATCATTCTGTTTGTTGAAGGTGGGGTGTGGAATCCTAATTTGAAGCACTCAGCAAACATTTTATAATATTTCATAGCAATTGATGGTATTACCACTAAATTTCACTTAAAATCTCACTGAAGCTGACACTCCCAAAATAGGCTATGAATATGGAGACTTAAGTTCTCTGAAAGTGCTCAAACATATAATTCTTTTCTAATAATACTAAGCTTCACTTTTTGTGTAAAGCACAATTTAAATAAATTAATTTGTAAATCAGCAGTATGTAACAGTTTTATGAGAAATTCCTTTTCCAAAGAAAAGGACTCTTTAAATTATCAATTAATTAACCCAGTATTATTTCACAATATCAGCCTATAGTGCTTAAAATATCACTACACATAAAATAAAATATAGATCCCAAGGACATCATGACCAAATATGTATTGCCTAAAAGATAAATATAAATTAAAAGGAAACAAATAAACTCTGGCAACTAAAAATTATTGTGCTCATACATCCTAAGATCTAGGTGCAGTGCTCTCAGATCCAAGGCTCCTCACTGATGATGGCCACAAGCCAGAAACTAGTCTGGGGATATTGGTTGAGTAGGCACTAGATAGGGATTTTATGCACAAGCCTTCTGGCATCCATTGATTACTCTGGTTGGCACAGGTTGGCACTACTGTATGGAGAGTTTTGCCTTTGTTTACATCATTAAATGTTTAGAAGGATGGGCCTTCCTTAACTTCAGCTTTGTTGTTATTTATGAAAACATTATTTGTTCACCATTTTTTTTTAATGCATGAGTATGACCATCTTTAGTTATCAGGATTGTCTACTTCTAGTTAATTTACATATATTGTAATGGGATGGGTTACATGACACCCAGCAACATAGTTATCTGTGCATATATATAAAGTAAAGTAAAAGTAGAAATAAACACAGACAAAAATTTTTGTATATATTTTCTATATGTCACTAAGAATAATAACAACTATAAAGAGTTAAATAATTAAGAATTTAAAATAAAATTTTGTTATAAATAAACATTTAAAAAGGTCTGATAAATATTATAATTTTGATTTTGAACTTAAAAACAAACATGGTTTATTTTTTTAATTAATGCTTGTATTCATGTCTATTATCTATTTTTGAAAACATTGTAAATTATGATAATTCTGTCAAACTTGATTTCAAAAAGATTAGAGAGATGAGAAAAAAGTTTTTTTTTTACTTAATTAGTAAGTTTCTACTCAGTAAAAATCTAAAAGTAGTTTTTGATTAAAAAAATTTTTTTAATCAAGAGAAGAAAGGGCAGTTTTTAATTGAAAATTGTTTTTAATTTAAGGTGTTTTTATAATCTTATATGATTCTTATAAAATTGGCTGATGAAAAATATGTTGTTTTGGATAGTAATTTTTTTGAAGACAGTTGGTTTTAATATGTTTGAAAAGAATTAGGCCAAATTGACCAGCTACCATGGATGAGATGTAGCTGAAGTCAAGGCGGGAGATACTGCAATAGTCTATTGATTCACTGGAGGAGTTTTGCTTTACCTGAAGTCTGGATATACTTCTAATGGATCAATCAGTCTTAAATGTGGAAAAGACAGCTGCCTTCCTGGAAAAATCCCAGAAAGAAGAAAGATAAATGCCAACATACCTGAATTATTATTTTCCTGATGTGACTATGGGCCAATATTCACATGAATTCCTTAGCTTGCTGTAGAATTTATGCATATGCTGATGTATGTATATGCAAAGAAGCACAGATAAATGCATTTACAAAAGTGAGTTGTTTTTAAATAAGACATTAAAAATTTTTTATATTTAAATTTACAACTTAATAACTTAAAGTAAAACAAATGAATGATTTGTTGAGTCACATATCTAAAAAAAGAGCAATCCACAGATTTTTTATATTATCATCATCATCCACCATTATCAATCAACTGCAAGATGAAGGTTTCTCCAAGTTCAATCCATCTTCTCTGATCTTTAGCTTCTCTTCTCCACGTCACCCTTGCACACTTTCCTATTTCATCCATCCATTTCACATGTGGTCTCTTTCTGGGTCTTTTACAATCTCTTGTAATCCAGTTTAAGATTTCAGTTGTTTATCTATTATCATCTCTTATAGCAATAAGTCCAGTCCAACTCCACTTCAGTTTTTTAATTTTTTCAATGAGGTCAGTAACACCTGTTTGTTCTCTTACCCATATAGTGCATTTTCAATCTCTTCTTGTGACTCCCAACATGCATATCTCCATACTTCTTTGAGTGGGCTGAAGTCTCTGTATGGCTCTTCTATTAAGTGTCCCAGTCTCAGATCCACGAATAAGAACTGATAAAACACATTTATTAAAAACCTTCCTTTTCAAACATATAGGCAAATTTCCTTTTAGCATCAAGTTTTTTCTGCCATACTCCAACCAAATTTAATTCTATGATCAATTTCATTCATTATGTTTCTATCTGTATTAATAATTTGACCAATTTATTTGTAACTGTTAACTTCTTCTAATCCATCATAATCAATCTTTATTTTCATATTTTGAGAACATCCATTAAACATTACTTTAGTCTTTTTAACATTTATCTTTAGTCCTACTTTCCTACTTTCACTGATAACTCCTGCAACATTTCCTGCAGCTCTAAAGCATTATTTGCAAAAACAACTACATCATCTGAAAAATCTAAATGACTTAAATAATCTCCATTTACTTTCACTCCTTTAGCTTCTCATTTTAATTCGCAAAATACTTTTTGCAGCACTGCTGTAATATTTTTTGGAGATATAGAGTCACCCTGTCTTACACCCTTCTCAATGTTGACTTTCCCAATATCATTATGTAATCTAATTGCTGGCGTTGCATTTTTATAAATATTTTTTAAAATATGACAATGTCCTGGATCTGTACCTTGATGATCCAATGCTTTAATCACTGAAGAAATGTTTATAGAATCAAATACCTATTCATAATCTACAAATCAAAAGCATAATGGCAACTCATATTCATTTGTCCTTTCTATAACTTCTCTCAGTACCTGGATATGATCTACTGTACTAAAACCACTTTTAAATCCAGCTATTCTCTTGGTTGGTGGAAATCCAATGTTCTCTGCAGATGAGTTGTAATTATCTAGATAAATTTTTTTTGTATAAAACTGATAAAAGGCTGATAGGTTTGTAATTACTAATATTTTCTTTATCACCTTTATTAAATATTAATATTAATACTGCATTCTTCCAATCATCTGGTACATCATTATCATTTAGACATTTGGTATATAACTTTGCTAAAAGTTTTTATATTTCTTCACCTGCTTCTTTTAATATATCAATTATAATTCCATTATTACCTAGATCATTTTCTTTCTTCATAATTTAATTCATGCCTCACTTCTTCATTTAAAATTCTGGGCAATTCAGAAGATATAATAGATATAGGAGGTACTCATTCTTTATTACTATATAATTTTTGTAAATAAGCATTATATTTATATAGCGCATGTTTATAAATTGTAATACATTAAAGATCAGCCTTTTCAAGCTATTGTGCATGTGCTTTTTTCGAGTGTTAATAATAAATGAATACTTTCATTTCCAACACAAGATATAGTATTTATGAAAGGATAAAATGAATCCACTTATCCCTTCAAACCCAAATGCTTATATATGGGCAAATATTAAGTACTGCAAATGAAAGTGTGAGGCTAGACCACTCACTTTAAATTATTGTTTACACTGTCTGAATGAATGACGTCAATGAAATTATCTAGAATTTACCAAATATCACTCTCAAATGAAACTTAAACATATGTAAATAGGCATTTATTTACAGTGTAAACAGTAATTTAAAGTGAATGGTCTAGCCTCAAGCTTTCATTTGCAGTACTTAAGATTTGCCCATATATAAGCATTTGAGTTTGAAGGGATAAGTGGATTCATTTTATCCTTTCATAAATACTATATCTTGTGTTGGAAATGAAAGTATTCATTTATTATTAACACTCGAAAAAAGCACGTGCACAATAGCTTGAAAAGGCTGATCTTTAATATATAATTCTTGATAAAAGTCTTCTACCCATTTAATAATGTCATCTCTCTTTTTAGTAATAATTCCATCTTTTTTTCTTATTGCAGATATAAATTTCCTACCAATACCAAAATGTTTTCATTCTCTTCTACAGTTTTCCTTGCTACTTCACAGTTATACTTTCTTACTCTTTTCCACACCATTTTACAAAATTCGAGATATCAATCTTTTTTAATGCATCATTTTTGTACATCTTTATATTCCTTCTTTTCTTTATAAATTCTCTAGTCTCAGTGGAAATTTTATTGGTCAATTGCTATTTTATTTTATGAGCTATCTTTATTGCAGTTTTGAAAAGTGTATCAGTTATTTTTATATTAATTTCACTCAAATGTGAATCATGTTCAAAATTTACTAATAATTGAAACCATTTGTATGTTCTAATTTAAATTCATTAGAATGTTTCTGAAGATTAGGAATATCAATTGTAAATATTGTTTTTCTTAATAATTTTTGTCTCTCTAGTTTTGCATTAACATGTATCTTACATCTTAGTAATCAATGATCACTTCCTGTAATTAAATTTATTAAGAACATTGCAATTTTGAAATATGTCTTTTCTGTTTGTCAAAATATAATACAATTCTGCTGTACCTTCATTTGGATGCCAACATGTCAATTTTGTTTTAATATTTTTCTCAAAAAAAAAAAAGAATTCATAATATAAAGTTTTTTTTTGTTCTGCAAATTTCCCAAGTCTATGTCCTCTCATTTCTATTATTACCATAACCAAAATTATCTATAGCACTTTCATCTTTCATTTGTTTACCAATTCTAGAAGTAAAGCCTCCCATAACAATTTTAAAATGTTGCTTACTCTGATAAGAGGGTGCTAAGAATCCCCTGATTGTGGACCCAGGCTGCCATTTGATGACAACTTTTTATTTTGGTACTTACAACTGCAGATCACTTTCAAGTGAAGGAAGATTGCAAGAATTAGAAGAACTGTCTTATATTACATGGACATTATTGGACTTTGTGAAGTTAGAAGAAAAGGTGAAGAGGCAATTGATTTAAAAAGTGGACATGTACTCTACTATAAAGGCACAAATATTGGAAATACAAGTGGAGTAGGATTCATTATAAATAAAAAGTGGAAAAACAACATTGTGGAGATTGATGGTGTATTGGACAGAGTGGCAAGATTTTCTATATATTATTGAATAAATTATTTTTAGTTATTCCCTAAAAATGACATTTAAAAATACCAGCAAATAAATTTGCTTGGATTAAATATCTAGGAGTAAAAATTTAATTAATTGACTTTATATTTTTAAAAGAAAAAAAAATTGATAACAGTTTTTTAAAGAAAAAAACAACTTATAAACTGGTATTTTTTTAAAAAAAAAAACAAGAAAAAAAAACAACAACTGTAAACTATTATGATAGAATTTAATTCAAATTATATTTTATATATTACACATGCATATGTACATTTTATATACTCTGAATTTATATTAACCAAGAAATTAATTATAGAAAGTATATTTTGAATAACTCTTTATTATTATGACAAATTAAAATATATAATATGAACATCAATGTGCATATACATTCCTATGCACACAACATATATATTAAATCAAGAATTAATTACATATTATAAAATTAGTGATTTTATTTTGTTCAAGTTAAATATATGTATAGATGTCAGTATGTAAATACATGCACATACATATGTATAAAATTTTAATCATTTATTGTATTTAAGTGTCAATTGAAATATATTCATGTAATAGTAAAATGACATTTGTGTACCTATATATATATATATATATATGATGTATATTGGAACATATATGTAAATCACAATGTAAGAAATCAAATTTTGATTTTATGTTAATGAACACATATATGTAACATTTAATCATTTTTTGTTATTAAATGTCAATTCAAACATGTTCATTATATATCAAGCCACATGCCTGTGTGCTGAATGGGTTTTAGGTTAACTAATGAAACATATTTGTGAACCATATTAATAACTTGAATTTTGTATATTTATGTAAATCACAATGTGATATTTTTTTCCTTATATGGGAATCAAAATCAGAAGACTTTAATATATATATAACCATATTCTACAGACCTTAATATCATTATTTTTATTGTTGTTTAATAAACTTGTATTTACTTGTTAAAAATTGTATTACATCATCTCTTGATCACCATAACAGTGCTTGAGCTTGTGTTCTTCTGAGCTAGATTCATAAATAATTGTCTGATATATATAAATGGGAATGTAATTAGTGCTTTTGGAATCCAAAGATGATAAATCATCATCATCCTGGTTGATGCATATGATTATATTTTTTTAAAGCCCATGCACTACATTTTGTTTACTTTAGTCTACTAGAAATTAAGTTTATAGTTGGCAAATTCATTAAAGGTACTAAGTTGCCAGAGCATTGATGATAATAAGCATGTTTTAATACCCCAGTATTATTATTTATTTGGTTATATTCTTATGGATTAGTACTTAGTTGGTGCATCCAAATAATGGTTAGATAATTGCCCAAGCTGGCTTGGTCTACAGTAAACCCATTTCAAATCCAGTCACAAGATTGACTGTTGATTTACTTTGATTGTTGATCATTCACAATAATGGATGGCTTTTTTTTGAATAGTACTTACATTTTACTTTGATGACTTATAGTTATTTTAATGCTGGTTGATGTATAGTTAATTATACTTTTAGTTGCTCTAAGGAGTTAGCTGGATGATCTCTCAGAAATTTCATTCTCTTATAATATATGATATTACTTATATATATTTGTTATTAAACATTATTTTAATAATTAATTTGATATATTATTTTATGTCGATTGGGCTTAATGATGATTTTGCCATCACCCAGATTTCCACCCTGATTACCCCAAACCAGTTCTAATATAGTTTAGGATATATATTTAGTATTTAATATATTTATATGACAACCTTTTTTGTAGATATTATAAAATCTTTAAAAATGAGAGTATCTATTCATCTTGTAATATACAACTATGACTTCAGAGTGATATACCTCATATTTAAAGTAAGGATAGTTCATCCATTACTTCTAAACGTTTATTAATGTATGAGCATGATCATTCTAAGGTTTTCTGTCTCAAAATGAAATATAAAATGTTAATTTTATCTTAAGAATATATAAAAGAATTTTCTGATTACGGATTGAAAGCGTTTCTTAATTTTGTCTGAATGTTAAAAATTTCAGAAAGATAGAACGTAGAATTTAAGATATTGTATTTGTATTCAGTTTTCAAAAACTTATTTATCAAAGCTATTTACTGACGAAAATTAATTACAATTTTTATACTAAAACTACTTCAAACATTTTATAATAAAGAAATTTGTAATGCAAACTATTATTTATTTCCTGCAGTAAGTTAATATTTTAATTTTACTTTTCTCCAAAAGATGACGCTTTTGTCTGTGAGTTTGATAGGCGGATATTAGACTTTTTTTTTTTTTCCATTTTTTTCAAATTCAAGTGACAATAAAATACACAGTTAAGTATTAATGATCAAAATACATTATATTTCTTAAAACATTTGAAATATAGAATCCTACTTTTCATTTGTACAAGTCCTACGATATTATTTTGCATTTTTAAAATTAGAAAAGAACACTTCTGATTATTGAATATTTTTAAAAAGTCTTATTTCCCTAAGCACAGATATTGTCTTTTATATATATGATAGAATAAGAATTCTCTCTGTATCCTTACGAAGTATGAACCAAAGAATAAGTTCATAATAGTATTTCAAATTGAAATTATTTCATCAACGGAATATATATAATTGGAACAAAAGTAATGTATAGTTATAAACAATGAGGATTGCCAATTCCTCAACAAACTTTGTGATAAATGCTTTGCCAGAACCAGCATTTAAAATATCTCTGTCAGGACCCCCCCCCCCAACCACTGGCCATGGTTTCGTGCTTTGGCACTCCTCAGAGAGGTTAAGCTATGAAAATTTATTATTATATATATATATGCTTGTGTTAAAACAAAGATTTACCTGAGAGTCAAAGATATGAAATTCCTTTTATTTCTCATATATATACTTGTTTATATTATTATTATTACTACTAAAAGAGTTATTGAAAAAATATGCATTCTTAATAATAGTTCTTGTTGCTGCCCCTAGCTTTTGTAAGATGAAAGAATAAATCATATTGTGATTTCAAATATTTAAATACCGTTTTTTTTTTCAGTATGAAGAGTAAATCTCTAGAGAAGACTAAAACTAATCTTATATTTGTATTTCCTAGATTATGGAGAATAAGATAAATGAAACATTAGAGTTGTAGTAATAAGAACAAACCAAGTGTACTTAAAAAATCCCCCAAAAATATATTTACACACATACGTGTATATATTTTACATATTACAATGAAATCTCATTCTACTATTTTTCAATGAACCAAAGTAAATAAATGACAAATGTGTAAAAGTGATAAAATGCAAGTATATTTATATATCAAAATAAAGCTTACCAACACACTTTGGCGGATCTAACGGATACCACTTATTGTTTTCAAAACATCTCAATTTATAAGACTTTTCAAGAATTAATCCAGGTCCACATATATATGTTGCAATACTGTTTAAAGAGTTGTTAGATGGTGAAACAGAATATTTTCCTAAAGGTATGGGGGGTGGTGGTCCACAGTTAGCCACTGTAATTCAGATAATTTAATAATTATTGTAAATATTAAAGTATATATACAATAATATGTACATTTTTACATGTGTGTATGTGTGTAAATACACAGTCTAGTAGTAAGTCGTTAATATAGTCAAACGTCAAGTTTCTCGCCAATCAGAAATCCTGCAATTAAAGAAAGAATAGTAATTATAGAAACTAATAACAATAAAAACAACAATAACAATAAAAACTAATTATGATAATGAATATTACAATTTATGGAGAACATGGTGTTGCTAGTAATATTTAAAGTTCTTTTCTTCAAAAATCTTGATGAAGGCAATCATTCTAAAACAAAAAGTAGAAAAGTAATTTTAAAAACTTGAATCTTAATACATTGGCATGTAAATAATAAATAACTCAGATTATATATAATTGAACAGAAAATAACTGAAACTTCCGATGAGAATGGTAAATAAACTCTTCAAAAATACTGTCGGTTCTTTTAGCATTTTTTAAAATATATGCTTAGTTTATTCACGTAATTTTAAATGAGAGAGTGAATTCGATTCATTGATTATATATATTTATATAATAAATAAGAATCATCATCATTTAAATATTCAGAGGTTGTTTAAACTAAAGCTCTGCTTTGATCCTCTGAATATATTTAAATGATGATTCATATCATTTATTCTATAAATATATACAATCAATAATAGTTCGAATTTACTCCCTTTATAAATGAATAAACTAAATATATATAGGAACAGATTTTAAAAGAACAGATGGTATCACCTGTAATTTGGAGTGTTTATTATTACCCTTTAATTTGCAATTAACAAGCTTTCCACACACAAACATAGCCTAAATAAAGATTATTACTGATTATTTAATAAACCAAAGATCATCCCTCTCAAAACTTCAAATCTGTTATTTATAAATATGCTTTTCATATAATAATAATAATAATAATAATAATAATAATAATAATAACAATAACAACAACAACAACAATAATAATAATAATAATAATAATAATAATAATAATAATAATAATAATAATAATAATAATAATAATAATAATAATAATAATAATAATAATAATAATAATAATAATAATAATTTAAGTTAATTTTATTTATTTATTTACCATACATAACTATAGCATAAAGCCAATTACAGAATTGCACCATAACAAATATACAGTAATACACATAAATGAGTATAAATGACAAATTATTAATATGATTATATGCCATATTTCTCTAAAAGACAAGTAACACATTTAAAAATCTAAAGTAAAAAATATTTTCACTAGTAAAATCTTAATTATAGATAATAATTCATTCATTCACTAATTTAAGTGCCAAACACCAGCATATAGCCAATTATCATTAACACATTAATAATAACAAATAAATAAAAGGGATAAATACAATGTACATAAGAAAATAATAATAAAAAAAAACAAATTTAACATATATATATAATCAAAATCAAGTTAAACCAATCAAACCTGGCATTTAAATTTAATAACATTACAAAATTGATTAATAATCTAAATTGAAGTGATTAATATTACTACAAATCTGATTATATAAAGATGGTAGCCTAAATAAAGGAGAAAATTTAAGAACATTGGAATGACAAGTTTTAATGTAGCAAACATCATCATCATCATCATCATCATCATCATCATCATCATCATCATCATCATCATCATCATCATAATAATAATAATAATAATAATAATAATAATAATAATAATAATAATAATAATAATAATAATAATAATAATAATAATAATAATAATAATAATAATAATAATAACAACAACAACAACAACAACAAGAACAACAATTCTATGAATAATGTTAATATGATAATACAGAGAAAATTACATTCTGTTAGACAATTAAATAATTTGCTGGGCATTGCTTTCGAGCCAGGAGATGGATCACAATCATAGCACTCCAACTTGTCAATCCAATTGACGTCAATATTTACAACAGTTGGTCTGACAAGCTGAAGTGCTATGATTATGATCCCTTCCCCCCAGGTCAAAATCAATTTCCAGCAAATTATTTATTTAATTGTCTAACAGAATCCATGTGCAATAACTTTTTAAGATTTACTTAAAACTTCATCTAACATATTTTTTTGAAACATGGGAATCAAGACATTTGAGAAAGACAAATGATCCTCAAGAAATACACTTCATGCTAAACCACTACTCATCTGTAGACTCAGTTCTGAACTTATTACAAATATATCATTTGTTCAACATTTATGAAATGCATATATTATTAAAGGGTAAATAAGAGGATGTACAAATTGAAAAATACTGATATTGCTAGAATACTTCAGAAAAGAAATAACTGGTATTCAGAGAGAAAAAGGAATGATTGCAAGAAGCAATGGCTAACTTGCATGTTAATCAAAGTCTTAGTTTATGCAAATGGGCAAAGCTGCAAAAAAGGCAAAAGGAGGACAAAATAAACAGTGCAAAAATAAGCAATGCAAATGAAATGCAGCAAATGGGGTACTAAGTACTGGAATTAAGTTATATTCAGTGGTCAGTTCTGCTGTTGTGGAAATTAGTAAAGAAGAAGTCTAGTCAAGAATTTAATGCCAATATCTCAGAAATATATGTGTGAGCAAATGTTCTTACAAAATTACATAAATAGACATTTGTGTACATTAAATTTCTACAAAGATGTGAAATGTAAAGTGATTTATATGATCGCACTCTTAAGTAGCAAATAGCCAGTTGAATCACCAATCTTTTACTAATAGTATTATCATTATTCAGAATAAAATAAACTCTGGAATGTATTATTAAACCTTGTTTTTTTTTTTTTTAATTTAACTTCAAAAATTACCCAACTGCCAATTGGCTGGTTGCCCCTGGATATATTAATTTACGAATATCGAATTATTATACTTTTATTTGCATGTGTCAAACTTTCTATACTCAATTCGGAATCAATCAATTCGGATAAATATATTAATGATTAATGTAGAAAAGTTTTAAGTAGATCTCTTCTGTTTGAAATGTTAGAAAGACTGTGTAGGGATGTAATTGTGTTTGTTGATATATATACAATTGATAAAATGTAAATTATATTATAAAATCCCTTATATTGTTTATTAACGAACAATATTTAAATAGATTATATTACAACAGAACTATTACATCAAATAAAAAAATCGATAATTTGTTCCTTATATCGATATCTCTGTATTAGAATGACAATCTTTTCAAACGCTAATTATAATTTTCAAAGAAGTTGACTCTTTGTACAGACAATCTGACAAGAGGCTGATATTTGAAATAAGCAATGTTCAAAATTTTATCAACGTTGTTTTCAATTTTAAATGTAGTCTTCTGACTTTACCAGTGAACCAAACGCTGTCGATAAACATCCCAGCACATCTACTTTTCAAGATTTTTCAGCCAAAATGAACAAAGAAAATGTTAATTTGCATTACCTGCCCTCAATGTATATATATAATAGAAATAACAATATTAAAATAAAATGTTTCTATATGTTTGGAAATATTTTTTTGTGATAGATGTATTTCACCATTTCTTACTCATAAATTTGAAATTTGGATGTTTGACGAGAAGTTCAAAACTGAGAACTAAAGATTACACAAGGAAGTATGAAAAAAATATATGTTAGTAATAGTAACCAATCAAAAGTGAAATATGCCAGTGAGAAAAGAGACAGGTACAGTGATAAGATTGAAAGATTGAGGTTGAAATAGAATTGGGCTATATATAATATAGAAAAGATGCCCAATAAATGAACAGTTGAACTTTATAAATGTGGATCTCAAGGAATGTAAAAGGTCTAGATAAGAGATCACATGCAAAATTGGTGAAACAAATTATGTCTGTTGAAATGATATGAAGAAGGTATGGATTAAAAAATTGAATACCTTGTAGACAGAACATGTTTTGCAGTGGACTGATAATACTTAAAAATGGTTATAACACAAATTTCAATGTCAAGTTGAAATATCTAAAGCCACTAAATTCAAGGAAACCTGGTAGCTATCATATTTAATCTTTAATCGATGTTTTAATGTCCAAAATTTATTTTGTTCCATTTTCAAGTATTATCTACCTATATTCACTAACTTTAGATTATTTTAGCTTGTGGATATTTTAATTTTAAAGTCTTTCTTATTTATTATTCCATAAATTCATTATTTTTGTAATTTCTAATCATAGCTAAATAATTAGTATTTTCCACATTTTTTTCATAGTTTATGGACAAGTCTCTTAAGTTATTTTATTAATACATATGTTTTGTTGTTGCTGTTGTTATTGTAAGTATTCAAGATTTAAAGAAGATATGTCTCCTTACTACAGGTTGAACATTATTATTTTAAAATTCATAAAATTTTAAACTTCTAATATTCTACCTTTTTGTTTAGAATCTTTGAATCATGATGTAGCAAAATAAATATAGATTAAAATTTCAATACTGCTCCCAGTTATGAAATAAATATGGATATTTGTAGACAAATTTGTCTTTTGCATTTAAAATATAAAGCAAAAAAAAAATTCTATGCTCAACACTCATTCTTTGTTGCAGTTCTTAGGAGTTAATTTTTTATTGATCACAATTAAATTTGAACCATCTTTAAAGTCTATCAGTACTTTAAAACAATTAGCAAGTTATTGTTTTTTTTATTTCAATGTTTTTAAAGATTAAGAGACCATTATTTTCATAGATAGCATCTCTCTTTAGCGTTAACATTGAATCTCACATCTCACAATGCATGACACTTTCTATATTGAATTAATTAACAATATTACAATCCCAAAATGCACATTTTTTGTTAATCAAAATATATAATACAATTCTTGCTATTTCTTCATTTAGATATTTTTTATGTCCATTTCCATTTAGCATTTATCTCAAAAAGCAAATTCATAGTAGCAAAGTTTTCTTTTCTGCAGAATTCATAATCCTGCACTGTTTTTTATTTCTGTTACCATAGCAAATTTATTTATGGCATTTTAATCTTTCTAAAGTTTTACAATTCTAGCATTAAACATTACTAAACATGTTCATAAAATTATCCAAATTCTCATGGGTCACATGTTTTGTAAAGGGCAAGCCATATCTTCTGCAAATTAATGTCAATAGATAGTTTGTATCCAAATATAATGATACATTTGAAATGTGCATGTTATTATTACTCTAGAATATTGGGTTTAAACAATTCATGCAATGTAGAAGCTTATGGAAGAGCTAATTTATACACATATTTTAGTGATTTTTAATTAATATTTACTTTAGACAATAAATTATATAGAATATTTATATAAAAAAAAATACTGTAGCTTTTTGTTATGGAGAAGTGCTCTATATTTCTTTGTATTCCAAAAATCATTTTTGAATTCCATTAATTTCTAATCTAAAGTTGTAAATACATTTGCACTCTACTTTGAAAGGTTTACATTCTGATATGACAATAATTTCATATAATCATTATCACTCTATGTTGCCATTGTCTATAAATAATACTATATTAAAAATATAGATGTTAAGCAAAATTGAAGATTATATATATATATATATATATATGATCACTAGATGGAGCTTATCAATCACTCTAAACAAGCTTTGTTTTATAAGTGCCAGAAGAGATAGAATTCAAAATCTCCATCATTATCCCTACCTCCAGCTGGTTTCGAGTATATGGCTCATGTCAATGGAGGGCTGGGAGTTTAGAAACTAGATCTAAAATACTAACTCAAAAGTCAGCACTTATAAAACATGTTTCTATCAATTTAAAAGCATTTATTGGACACATAAATGTCTTCAAATCCAACTTACCAAACCAAATAGCTATATAGGTCTGCATTCAACTCAGTTTCACCATATAGTAATAGCCTCTGCAATATATAGCATTGCAAAAACCTTCAAAGGTACACTTATAATAATTAAAACAAGTTATAAATTTCATAACTTGCTTTCAAATTAATGGAAATGTGTTTTATAAGTGCTGACTTTTGAGTTAGTATTTTAGATCTAATTTCTAGACTCCCAATCCTCCACTGATGTGAGCCATAAGCTCAAAAACAGCTGGTCTGGAGGTAAGAATAACAATAGAGATTTTGAATTCTATCTCTATCGACACTTATAAAAATAAAGCTTCTTTAGAGCTATTGGTAAGCTTCATCTAGAGATCATAAAATGCAAGCTTAAAAGCAAGTTACAAAATTTATAACTTGTTTTAATTATTATAAGTGTACTTTTGAAGATTTTTGCAATGCTATATATTGCAGAGGCTATTACTATATGGTGAAACTGAGCTGAATTCAGATCCATATAGCTATCTGGTTTGGTAGGCATGATTTAATTATATATATATATATAACATATTTTATGACAATTTATTAGCATAAAGATGAAAGTCACTATAAATTAATTATTTAATATGTGAAAAAAGTTTAAACCAAACAATTGCACTTCAGATTTTCCAAATGTTACAAATTAAATTATTTGATGTTACAGAAGATTTTCGACCAATATATATATGTATAGGTGTGTATGGGTGTGTATATAGGAAAGCAATCAATACTTAAAATAATATCAATTAACAGTCAACAATATGTTGTCATAATAACTTCCTTTAAACAATAAAGTTGAGAATCCTCCTTTATATATGGTTTAATGTTTATAAATATTCTAAAGATTCCAACTTGACTACAGAGAATGAAATTATTAATTCAAAGAAGGTTAAATAAATTCCTAAAAATAAATACAGGAAAATCCACAGCTTGCTCTATTCTATCTGGAAAAAAAATCAAATCGCGCTTCCAAGCTGAACCACAGAAATTTCTGGGATTTAATATTTCAAAATCGCAATCAGCAATGTCTAAAGAACTTCAGGCAAAAATCCTCCAGTCTACAGACCAGATCACTAAGACCCTCTCAAAGGTATACTTTTCACTCTATGGTAAGGTTTCACTGCTAAATATAAAGATTTACAGCAAAATTGCATACTACCTGCCAATGATGAATGCAAATAAAACATTCATCAAGAAAATTGAGCAATATTGCTCAAGATTACAATGGAAAGGGCAAACTGTTTCCATCAGCATGAGAAACATGCAGGAAAACAAAAGATTAAAAGGAATGTCACTACATTCCATCACTTCAATTAACTATCAGAAATCACACACTCTGATATATAATCTAGTCCAAAAGTATGGCCATGACCAGATCACCGAATCCATAATTCCTACCGACACCCCACCCCCCAAAAAATTAAGCTGGCTTGACCACCTAATCCTGTCAACAATGCAACAAAATACAAATGCCCATAACAACTATCAAAGCAAGATCAAGCTGTGGGATGCCCATCGCATCCTAAAACAAAATAATCAAATCTCTACTACAAGATTAGGAATAACTAATCACAAGCTGATTACCCTATTCAAGTATTGGTCTCTAGAACCAAAATACTTAGATTACTTACTTAAAATTAATCTGGATGCCATGCCAGTCAACTGGTTCCTCAGATATAAAAGATCTATCACCAAAGTCCAATCAATTTGCCACAGCTGTGGCAGGGATGAGGAAACATTTGACCACATAATTAAAACATGCATAGGTCTAGGTAATATTAAAACAATAATATTTAACAATTCAAAGATAGATTACTTCAAAATACTTAATATAAAAGAATGCATTCGTGGAAGAGATATTCCTACAATCAGGCTGTCAATTTTCATCACCTATGCCATTTGGATTGTAAGGTGCAAGGCTCAATACCAACATCCCAAGCCAGATGAAAACTCATTATTTATTCAGAGCATAGAGAAAATTAAACAAAGAGACAAAACTCTTGCCACAACATTCATTTTTCAAGAGACATGAAAGCTATATCAGACTCTCCAATAAAGTTAACAAAGAACTTAACCACACCCTGTTTAACTCAATAATGTTAGTTCCATAATTCAGCTAATATTGTAATTGTTTATTATCCATATTTGTAATATATCACCCATATTAATTAGTTTAATAAATGTTTTGAGAAATAAATCCCATTTAAAAGACAAACTTTTATTTTCCCGACTCAATATCTTTGCAAACCAACTGCTTTAAATATGTAATTATTTGCTTTTTCATATGTTTTGAATATATAATTATATAAAACGTACTAAAACATTAAGTAATTAAATAAATAAAAAATAAACGGAATTCATATATATTTTTAATAGAATGACATTCTTACTTATAGAATTCCGTTCAATGTATATTCTTTCAGTTCAATATAAAACAAAAATTTGAATATACATATTAAAAAAAAAAGACTTTTATAGTTAAAACAATGTTCTAGAAGAAATAAGAAAAAAATATAAAAGAAATTAATTGGCTGAAGTGATCAGAAGTACAATAATAAAAAAATCACTTAGTTACTACAAAACAATTCAAAAGTCAGTTACGAGCTTCTCGCAGAACAATAACGAATCCAGCATTATATTATTTTTTTAAAATTATTAAAAATATCACATATTATTAATCTCTGTATGTCTCTACATTATTATTATTTAAAAAAAATCTTATAGAGTTAGGCAAAAACATATATGTTAAAGTATTTGATGAAATGCTAATTCATACCGACTTGTGGTTATATGCGATTGTGGGCATAATTGCTGAGATATTCTTGACTTTGTTTACGGAGAAGCCATAATACTTCACATCACATCATATCACATCGCAATATCAAGATTGTTTTCAACAATTTGCACTCCACTGCATAAGTCTCTCTAAGGTTAATTTAGTTTTATTTCTAATCACAATTTTTTAAAGTTACATCAGCACATTTTCTTATATTATCCATCTAACTTATGAATTATTTTTAATTCTTTTAAAATTTCTTGACCTCAACCAAGAATTTTTCAAAAATGTCAATGGTGCTTATTGGCTTTCCTCATATATCTATTTCACTTTAATCTTTTTTTGTTAATTCTGATGTACATTTTTTTTACATTTTACCGTTTCCAGACTATGTATTCCTCTTTTATAAAGTATCCCTGTCAGTATCAGCACCGAAAAAAACATTTTTACTAAAAATCTTCATTTTCCTAGACAATATATATTAATGCCATTTTTCTAAAAATATTTCCCTATTGTATTTTAGTTGTGTAATTAATTGGAGTACTTGTGTATTAAACAACCAACGAAGACAAGATATTAGGCCTTTTCACATATGTAATATTGCTTTTGAAAGAAAATAAACCTTGAGATGGATATTGAAAAACGTGATTTTCTTTTTCAAAACCTGCTTTGATCAGGGTTATTTGGCTTACTTGATGAATCCCCCTCCCCCGCAAATCTGCTTGGATTGGTGTTATTTTGCACTTGACAATTGACCAAAGCCTTTTTTTTTTTTTTTTACCAACAGACAAGAATATGTTTCTTGTTGGGAATTGTTTGTTTGGTGCATTTCCCAAAAAAGGATAAGTTTCTGAGAATTTCGAATTTTTATTATTATTTATATCGATTTATTTATTGGTCAGAACTATTTATTTCTTTATTTTTTTAAAATCCAATAAAATAGGTTCGCCAATTTTTCTACAAAATCTTGACACGCACTCATTTTGGAGGGAAGATTTGTGTCAATTTTCTGTAGTCGACTGAAAATTCAATTGATTTGTTTGAACGTGATTATTTACTGTTATTTATTACAGTATAAGTAGCATCAATGTATATTTTATTTGTTTTTGTAAATATTATTTAATAAAATTATAGTTTAGTGATTATTTTATACGTCTGTAACATTTGTGGTTTTTATTCGTTACTTTGGATTCCATCTCTTTTCGGAGAGGGGGTGGGGCAACCAAATGGACTTTTGAGAGATAGATGCAAAAATTATGTTCTCAGCCAATCCGCCAATAACTTTGTAAATCTTGCGAAAAGTGTACCCCGGTATTTTTGAACCAAAAAAAACTACAAAAATAGAAGAAATTGTAGATATTTCATGGAATCTTTATTTTTTTGCTCCTTTAAAAAAAAAATATTTTGTACTATTCCTGCAACAAAGAAAAGATAGGAGGGCTTTCCACATTCGTATCAATGCATCGGTAACTTTGTACTGTTTGATAACTTTGTAAATGGTTGCCAAAATAATATTCAAAAGGTACCGGTGTATTGATACGAATGTGAAAAGTCCACATATCTTCTCTTCGAATCGATTCGCTTTTAACTCTATCAGCGTTCAAACTTCTTACAAACTTCTGAGCAATAAAGTCATTCTTTCATTTATTTACAATTGTATTATATGACTTTCAGGATTAGTGCACTAGCCTTCCAAAGTCATGTGCGACCTGGTTTTATATCCACAGCATATTAGATTATATAATGTATTTCCGTATTGGCTTCTACTTTAAGAGCCTTATAGAGGCGAAATTTTTTTGGAATGCCATTTTGGATTCTCTTATAAATAATAAAACGAACATATATATATATAAATACATTTTCTTATTAAAATGCATTATTTTGTTATATATCTTAAAAAACAACAACAACAATATTATATATATTACTTGAAATAAATTATAACCATTAATTAAAATGATTATGATATAAAATTTAAAAAAATGTTTATCTAGAATACATTTATATATACAGACATTATTACTTACATTTTATATACGTGGGTTGAAATCAAACCCTATTAGTAGATGGATAAGTGGAATAAACCATGAAATGCAAATCTGAATCAGATTTACCATTTCAATATATATAAAACTAATCAATGCAGTATTTTAAAACTTTATGTAAACAAATTACTGGAATGATCAACTTTCCAAATGCTTGTGATATCAACACTTTAGCTTTACCATACTATCAAAGCAAAAATAAAATGCCCATTTACATATACTAAGTCAGACTTTATAAATCATTAACTGAGCTTCAAATCAAACAGGTATAAACATAGCTTCTTTCAATATGATACACATTAAAGTTCACATGATAGAGATTTTTTTGTTTGTTTTAAATCATTTTCGATTAATAATCTATAATCATATATAAAAAATGTATTGAATACTGTAAAATATACTAAATGAAAATATTGAAGCTATTGTTTATTTGTTTTGCAAATGCTTATTAATATTAATGGATCACTCTCTTTACCAATCAGTCAAATAAATAAAAAATACTATTTATCTTTACCAACTTTGATCTTACAGAAAAAAAGTTTGGCAAATTATTTTATTAAAGATGTGTCGGCTTTGAACCTTAATAATATGAGTTCAAAAATTTGTTCTCTCTTTAAATTCAGAGATAGTTTACATAAATTGATATTTAATTTGCTTTACAGTTTGGCAAAGAGGCTGCCATATTGTGACAGCATTTGTGAACCACTAAACATCACATGATCACCATTCTTTATGCATACACAAGCTGTTTACACAGAGGCAAAACTCTCCATACAATAGCACCACTCAGTAGGCCAGAATAATCAGTAGTTGCAGAAAGGTTTGTGCATAAAATCCTTATCTAGTGCCTCTCATCCAATATCCCCAGCCAATTTCTAACTTGTGGCCTTCATCAGATCCAAGGCTCTTCACTGATGAAATCCACAAGAGAAACTAGGTTGGGGATATTGAATGAATAGGCACTAGATAGGAATTTTATGCACAAACATTCCTGCATCTACTGATTACTTTATCTTCCATTGAGTGGTGCTACTGTATAGAAAACACTGCTCTGTTTAAGATGTTTATTAGTGTTTATGCATGTACATACATGTATATATAATAGTAAGGAAACCCAGTCATACAACACATGACATAATAAGCTTGTATTTACAAATATAGTATAATGAGCATGCTAATTTATTTAAACAAGTTCTATAGATAAATACCATAAGAGAAAGCATTTAAAATCTCTATCTAGAATTTATCCCTATTTTCAAAGTAGTTTTGAGCTATTGGCTCTTATCAGTGAGATGCTAGGACATTCAGACAATAGATCTAAAATATAAACTCAAGCCCAGAATTTATTGAATGATTCTAGATAGAGATTTTAAATGCTTTCTCTTGCTGTATTTATCGAAAAAAAGCTTGTTTAGAGCTGTTAGCATCCTCATTATATATATATATATATATATATATATATATATATATATATATATATATATATATATATATATAAACTGAGTATTTGTAAATACAGTAACTAAATAATTAAAAATTTATCCATTTAGGAGCACTTTTGATTATCCCAGTAATCTGTGTCAACTAATGCTTTGAAATGCTAACTTTCCCACAATTCCATGAACTTAACGTTTGCTGCTTGCCTGTTAATTAAGTCATGTTTATATTTGTATATTAGTATAGCTTCCCTTATTTTTCTTTTATTATTATTTTTTTCAATTTGCAATATTTTTACACAGTTAAAATTGAAGTCAAAACCATAACTACATGATTTATTATGGTCTTAAAAAACAGATGTTGTGTTCTTTAGTTCTTTTTTCCAACGTACATCTAGATTCACCTATATATATATATATATATATCCACTGCCACACCTACATATCCATTTATAAATGACACAATTTTTATTTATAAATGAGTTTTATCTTTGGAGTTATTTATTAATTTGTTTAATATAGGAGGTGTGTAAATAACTCCAAAGATAAAATCTCATTTATAAATAAAATTATGTCATTTATAAATGGATATGTAGGCAGTGGATATATAAGTGAATCTAGATGTACTTTGGAAAAAAAACTAAAGAACACTTGCTATTATTAAAACGTGTTCAGAAATCGAAACAAAATTGCATAGTAGATAATATTTCAACATCTGTTTTTTAAGACCATAATAAATCATGTAGTTATGGTTTTGACTTCAATTTTAACAGTATAAAAATATTGCAAATTGAAAAAAGTAATAATAAAAGAAAAATAAAGGAAGCTATGCTAATATACAAATATAAACATGACTTAATTAACAGGCAACCAGCAAACGTTAAGATCACGGAATTGTGGGAAAGTTAGCATTTCAAAGCTTTAGTTGACACAGATTACTGGGATAATCGAAAGCACTCCTAAGGGGATAAAATTTTTAATTATTTAGTTACTGTATTTACAAATATTCAGTTATATAATTACGTATATTGCTTTAAAAATACAGACTTTAAAAATACAGACATCGAATCATATTATATATATATATAAACGTTTTTAATACCTTTTATGAAGTAAATATTGAAAGTATGATGAAATTTTAATGTATTTTCTATTTAAATTTTAGATATGCTAATGATGTATGTAGGTAAAAACCAATTGAGATTAGCGATGTGAACTCAAATTATATTATATAATAATAGAATTTGTCTGAATAATCACTAAAATAAAGTGCAATAGCTTTGAGCTTATTGTTTTAGATTATGTAAATTATGGTAAGTCACACCTTAAACATTTTATATATGCAAAAACTGAAAATATCACAATATCCAAATGAGCCTTTTCAGTAAACATTAATAAAAAAATTAGGATTTTATGGAATTTATAGTTGTACATTTTTCAAGTATAAGGAAAATATTGATAGCTTTTTCCCAGATAAAGGATAACAATGACGTTAACAAGCAAATAAATAATTAAAATTAGCATTACAAACTGAAATTAATTAATCTAAAAGCAGTATTTGTGATATTTACTGAAATAACACTAAATATGTATCTGTGAGTTGCAATAAACTAAAAGTGATTCCATTTTTTGTTTAGAAATAAATCAGGTAATTATTGAACCTTACATGCTCACGTTTTCTTTATCTTTACACACATTATTAAAACAGTAGCAAATTATCCCCCATAATAGCATCACCTAATGCAATAAGTGCTGGATGATATTGCATTATTATCACTATCCAGTGCTTTTCCACTCACTATCTTCAGATTAGTTTCTAGGTTATGTCTTTAATCAATGAGGAACCTTGATCCAGAAGTATAGATCTAATGTATGCTTTTTCCAGCATCTATTTAAATTTTTGCTTAATTATAAAGCAATTACAAAACTAATAACACAGTAATGTTTTCAAATCTAGTTAATTTGCCTGTATAGTCATATAGATCTAAAGCCAATTTAGTATCAATATATTTTGGTATCATTTATCGACTATAATCATCTTTATCTTTGGCTCAAATTATTATTACTAGAGAATATACTTTTAGTTTGCAATACCAATATTAATTGTATGTTTATCTGGTTACTTTATGGCTGAAATTTATTTTGAAAATAACTATCTGAAAATTTTCATATATTTCTACAGTTACAACTTTGATGCCAACCTCATTAGAAAAATATATTAATGATTATTACTAATAGTAAACAGGCAAAAACTCTCTATATGGAGAGTTTTTGCCTGTTTACTAACACTTATGTGATAGCATGAGATTGTGATCATGTGATTATTGCTAATCATGTATTAAACGAGAGATTATTCCTGGTCTACTTATACACACATTAATATATCTGTTTTTTAATTAAAATAACTTCATGGAATAATTCAACTTCATCTCTTCTTTTTCATGCAACTTTTTTTAGATAAATTTAAAATTTGCATTCCTCTGCATATTCCTATCAATTGAAGAATGCAGATTAAGCATGAAAGTTC